>LGRX02008230.1:0-35705 GCA_001247695.2 Cymbomonas tetramitiformis | reverse complement strand
GTGGTAACCATGATAGAGAGACAGGGGCGAAGGTTGAGCTAAACAGGGAGATGGTGGAAGAACGCTTACAGCGGCCAGATAGTTTGTAGAAGTCTCAGATGACAGATCAAAATTCACAGGTCGTAAGCGAAACCATGAGAGCGGCCAAAATCAGTCACGTGTGGAACGACCTCGCCGGAGCCAGCGGCGCACGAAACAAATTAACTCTGTTGCGACGATGCTTCCGTAAAATAAAAATAACCCGTCACCAACTGATCTCCTGTGCAGCGAAGGCGAGCACAATGCGTGCCGCCATCACTGCCAAGTCAAAAGGCCATACCGTAAGAGTAATTCACCACCGCCCAAGTGGGCGCTCAACCCCTCCTACGTCCTACTTAGCCGAACATGGCAACAGCAAGGCGCTGCGCCATCATCAGAATCACCGGAAAGCCGGTGCGGCCTATAACCTGCGAGGAAGACAGATACGCTGTCCGGCTAAGCCCGCTAGGAGACAAACTGATAATCCTATAACTTGTGTCTGGCCGAAGCTTTATGCTCTCGGAAACCCAGACAGTGAAACGATGACTGTACTACTGTACTGTACTACTGTACAGTACAGTGCTAGGATGTCACGGACACGAGACGGAAGCAGGGTCAGGCTAGGGGCTAGTCAGAGCCCATAATAACTAAGCCTAAACCCGAAGTCCAGCAGCTTGTCGCGTTTAACGCGTATCGCGCGGCGGACCCGGAGATCGTTACCCCGATTAAAAGTGTCAACTAGACACCTAAAATCAGTCGGGCAAAGCGCCAAAACTCAACCCGCCCAGCCCCTAGAAGCCCTCAAACATCATGCCGCCGTCCACTCAAAGTCACAAAAAACTGAAGAAATATGGGGGACGTTTGCTCTCCGTCCCGGCCGGTGCGTGTGGCCGCGAATGGGCTCTTCAGGAGTTCAAGGATGTAGCGGACGACCCCTTACAATACCCTCTCGAGGTTGAAGTCATAGCCGGCCTATGACGAGGAGAAGCCCGTAGGAAAGCAGTTTACAATACGATTTAAGTATGACGATGACGAACATGAGAAGTCCCAGAGTTTCATAACAGGATACTTGGTTGGCTCTCCACCGGAGGATAGCGAGGACGAGGCAGAGGACGCCCCAGGTGTGCTAGGACAACACACGGTGTCATGCGCGGATGACTCAGCAATGTCATACATGCCCGTAGTGTCATACGCGCCTTACAGCATTAGCGCCCGAGACCCCTGTTGAGGAAGAGACCCCCCTTATATGGGAGTACACAGTACTACTGTTACGTGTAATAATGTGTCGTATAGAATAATGGCACATCATACTGCATGATAATGTAGTACAAGCATATGATAGGTTGATGAGACTTGGCCATGCTGACTAGGATTACCTCGGAGAGCTGAGTGAATAAGTAATGGCCAAGGCCAAAGAAACAGTTGAGATTTCTAGAGTAAAAACAGCCGCATGGCAAAAGTCAATATAATACCTAATTCTTACTGCAAATATATGCAATGAGTCTGGACATAGTTCCTAAGAATCGACATAGCTTGATTAGTCTTATATAGTGCATAATATAGAACCCTGCACTATATATGATCCACCAGTAGTTTCACAGTCACTATCAACGTCGTAGAAGGTTTGGTATGCCTCCTATGGCTACTGCCCCGGGGTCCTTATCATAGGACCCAAATTGCGTTGGGTCCTTTCACAAGGACCACTTTTTCATGATTTTTTTAAAAGCATCTTCTTGAGATAAATTGAGGCAACCACCAATAAGGTAGACTAATTATGACCCAAACTAACGTATCCGATGGCTGCTTGGCATATATCCGATGTGGCGTGCGTCTATTGGTAGCATAACCGCTAGTAACCCTGAAATTTTCAACGTTGTAGTTTTTCAAATGTTTGAAAACGAGGTATGTAGCTCTTGATTTTTTCACAAACGTAATTTTGAAGCACACGGCGCCGACGCTATGCAATATTGGTGGCACATACCATGGCCGATGATCGGTGGATGTTTGTGCCCCGTGGCATCCCATTTCACGCCGTTATAGGTGTCACAATCCACATATCCCGCCATTTCCTAGGCAAATATTAGGAAATATATGGGCTAATTTTGGCATGGAACAATGTCGGAGATGTGACATTGATTGCGCACATGACGCCTGCAAGCTATCGCCGCATTGATAACCGCTCAATTTGTTGAGTGCGAACGCTAATGAAAACGGCAAGCTCATTGTGTATAATATATACAATTAAGACAATAAAATATTTTACATCGTAGCCAGTTCTTTAACCGCAATTGACATACTATAACTTATACTTCCATCTCGGGCTTGAGTTTTGCTTACGAGGGGAATTGGGCGTGCTTTGGAATCTGTAAGCGTAAATTTTAAGTCTGTTAATTGACTGCCTTGAATTTCGATTGCAAAATTATCATTTGGGTTAATGAAGTTGATAAAATTAGTTGTCAAATCTGATGGCAGCAAAATTTTGGCAAATATATCACTGGCTAACAATGAATTTGTCCTTACATTGATTCTGGATAAGTTGGTGCTTTCGGCATTATGTGTGGGCAAACTGCTTATACGCAAATACAACGCATCATTTGTTTGTAAATTTCCGGGAAAGAAGCTTGTAAAAACCTGATTTGGCGTAACCTCATTAAACATATCGGTTAACTCTTGTACGGTGGGCAAGCCGGTGACATTTCTTACAACTCGACCCCCTAAAACTTGATCAATGTCATTATACTTACCTTCATCTTGGACACCCACGGATGATCTTAATGCCGCTTGCAACGGACCAGTCGCGTCAAAATCTTCCTTGATGGAAAACGCCACAAATTTGATATCGGTTACGGCTGTTTTTAAGTCAATCTGAAAATGATTTTGGTAGTCTGCGGGGTCTCCGTTAAAGGTGACTTCCACCTGCCCTGTATACCCGAAATTTTCGGTCAACGTTTGGGTAATGGCAGTTGCCGAAAATGGAGCAATTTGGGACAACAATGTATAATTGCCCGGAGGGACGATAACGCTAAACAACTTGTTGTCCGATAGTCTTGCAATGTAAAACGTGTTGTTGAAGGAATTAATGGTATACCACGACTTCGCTGCACTAAACGTGTTCAGAATTAATCGCAATTTGCTTGAAGGATAATATCCAAACAATTGTGTCGGAATGCTGATGTCAATCTTACGACTATCCCCGCTTGCATTATTTTCACTATTTAGATATATTGTTCGTGTCGACAAAATGTTCATTATCTATAGTTATATAGTTTACACATTTTATATCATCGATAGTTTCTCTTGGTTTGGCATCCCCTATTTCAACATTGCCTTTAGCATATTGGTCATAAAAGTCGGAGCGCTTTAAATAATCATCGACAAGTAGCTCTATGTGGCATTGGGGAATGTCTTTAAAAAAGGTCGATGCCTCGTGAATCAACAAGTCGCGTTTTAACTTGTCTCCCTCGGAATTCATTTGTTATAATATGTATATTATTAAATTTTGTATGAAAAGGGGGGAAATGGTTATAAACGTGTATACTCTATAAGAAATACCAAATTGTAACCAAAATCCCCCTTTTTTACTTCACTTTTTTGTGCCCTATAATAAAGGTAGGTTGTTTGTTCAATACACCGACGTGCTGCACGTTAGAAGTACCCGCCCCGACATAAACCTTATATTTGACGTTTGGAAGGAAGGAGTGACTTCTATAGGCAGTATTTTCGTAAGTGATACCGGTTGTGGGCGCAAACAACGTTTTATCTTGTTTTAAGCGCCCGGTTGCTTTTCTTAATTTTTCGGTAATCGGGTCGTATACGGGGACTTTGTCGATACGTTTTTCAATAATAGGGTGCAATCCAAGATGTTTTCGTATGTAATTTTTTTCTGCGAATGACTCGGTGACACCCATGGTGGACATGAAATCGGTAAAATTGATCGGAGGTGTTTCAGATAATAACGCACCTTCTACTACACCTTGAGTAGTTCTGAATATATGCTCATCATTAGTGCTAGCCGGTGCGTAATATCCTAGGTACCCACCCAAGGCACCTCCAGTTAAGCCATTTGCAAGCCCATAACGTCCTCTTGCAACACTGACACGCTCCGTGCTCGGAGAATTGCGCGTATACATTTGTTCGACTGAATGCAACGCAACCAAATCATTTTCAGTGCCAGGTTTAGGTTGCACGTGTACTATAGTATACTTGCTTTCAGGGTGAGGGATTACACGACTCGGAAGGCTTACAAGGTCACCCTCCGTAGAGTAAACAGTTTGCTTCGCGGTAGGTTTTCCCGCGGGTTGCTGCATTGGGTTGATAGCGGGATTAAAGTGATGCCCTTCTACATTATTGGTTTCGGCTATAAAATTACTTTGACCTCCTCCGTTAGAGTGCCCCGTGACTTTAATGTCATACACATTGCCGTACTTAACTTTAACATCGTTAAACGTTCGTTGAGCTTCATGGTATCTTTGTGAATTTCTTTGCCGTCCGATTGCCGTGAGTAAATTGACATACCAATCCTCTATGTTCTTTAATCTAGAAGGGGTTTTCATTAAAGTTTCCAATTTTCTGAATTCTGTGTCGCTGCCCCTATATGAGATAACGGCTTCTTTGGTTCCCGGGCTTACCAACACCGTACTATTTCGACCCGATAAAGTGGAATCGATATGGAAGCCCTCGAGCTCTCGCATAAGCTCTTTCAACTTCGCTTTGTCATCGTATGCATATGCATATGAGGCGTTTGCCAACAACGCAAATTTCTTTTGTACGGGATTGTCCACGTCTATCACATTGTTGCCTAATAGTTTACTACTGACTTTCGATGGAAGTTTTACGACATCGGCTTCTATCGCTTGCAACAATTCTGCCGTTTGTTTCTTAACCAGGTCTTGTGGCTGATATGTTGGATGAGAATGATTTTGTATGAAGGTATATTCTATGGCATTAGATTTAGCGTTTGTTACGACTTCGCGGTTGCGATAATTTTGACGCAAAACTTTCCCCCCACTATTCACGGTTGGTGTGCGTGCATACTCCTCGACGTGTGTATGCTCGTCGGTACCAGAATTATACTTCGGTCTATATTCTTTGCAAAATTTGGAATCGTTGGCAAAAATTCCACATGTAAACATATCTATATGATGTATCGCACAAAATTAACGGGGTACGGCTCGGCTGCGCAAAGCAGTCGTACCACTAGTCGAAACACTGCGGGCCATTTCACTAGGGGATAGATTTAACAAATTGGCTTGGTCCGCGAGTGGGAATTGGGATAAATCTGGAAACTGGGTTGGACCTTGATAATCTCCATCGCCAACACCGTCTGTATCTGATTTGGCGTCGTCAAAAGCAGGGTTTGAATCGAACGGTGACGCGATGTCCTGTATGTAAGATGAAGGCGTACTACTCCTTGACGGTGGGGGTGTCGACATTTGCTGGAAAAAGTTGATATCGCCCACACGTGTTTGATTTAATCGACTTAATGTTTGAGCAGTGTACGCGCTTTGCACCGCTGATACCCTATCAGGTTGACTATCGAATAATATGTCCTCGTTAATTCTTGCGACCAAACTATTTGGTTTGACTGGTGCATTCATAAGCGTCGCGTAAAACATGACATTATTTTTTGGCGGTGCAGTTATACTATATGATTTGCCAGCCAAATTTGAGTATTCTGAAAATATTTTATTGCTCGAGGAGGGATTTCTAAACCCCATTTTGTTCAAAAGTGAGTGCGTGTAGCTTCGTCGGTTAAAATACGTCTCATTTATATTATTATAGACATATAATATTAATAGATGGCTAACTTCGTTATGTATCATGATGATTGTTTAACGTGCTCCCTAATATAGCCGACTCCAGTATAGACCTTTGCATATGTGATTTGCCCTACCAACAAACTGCTTGCGAATGGGACACGTCAATAGATTTACAGTTGTTGTGGAGTCATTTGAAACGAGTCGGGAAACACAATTGTGCATACATTTTCATTTGCTCCACTCGGTTTGGGCACTCACTGATAACCAGTAACCCAAAGTGGTTTCGATACGACCTCGTATTTGAAAAAACGGCGAGCCTAGGCTTTTATCATTGTAATCAAATGCCCCTCCGGTCACACGAAATGATTTACGTATTCTATAATAAATTGCCTACATACAATCCTCAAAAAACAGATGGTGAACCATATGGGACCCGGCAAGCGGGTCGTCATACAGAGTTGTATACTAAACACTCTAAACGTATCGACACAACCAATACTGACGGTAAACGATTTCCACGCAGTGTCATAAATTTCTCCAACAAGAATTATAAGTCTAAACACCCTGCAGCTAAACCTGTAGATTTACTGGAATGGTTGATTAAAACGTACTCCAATGAACACGAGAGAGTCCTTGACCCGACGATGGGTTCTGGATCCACCGCTAAAGCCTGCAAAAACACCCATCGAAACTTCGTCGGTATCGAAAACAATGATACTTTTTTTAAAATCGCTTATGAAGCTATCACCATGGGAAGGTGATTAACATATGTCCCATATCAATTTGTTAGGTATGGCATATGCCTCTTTTAGCCGGGAAACCCCCGTAATGTTTGTGGTAGTTGGAAAATGACGACTGCGTTGAGCTGTCTTAAAGTGTTTGTTATACGTTCTTTTTACATCGCAGGGCGTGGACTTGTTGCACATTTTCAGTTTTAAACCGGGTTTGTTTGTCCATATGTTTGTGGCTTTACGATACTCGAAACCATATCGACAATAACAACACGTGTGCTTGTAACGGGATAATTTCTGCATGAAAGCACGATGTTGCAATAATCCACCGTCCGAAGGATTCTCTAGGTACCAATATGTCGGTTGATAATAATCGATAATTTCTAGAGTGCGTATAACGATACTGTCCGCTAACGGCAAATTGCGTGTTCCCCGTGTGTGCGCCTTGGAGTATTGTGTACAAGGAGGTGACGCCCATATGATATCAAAGTATTTCGGAGGATATATTGTGTAATCCCAGCAAAGTATGTCGGCGGTGATATTTGCATTGAAGTTTGGGCAGATATCCAAGCTTGTAATTTGCACACCAGTATCATATTTGTTGTACAGTGCTTTGCCGACTGAACACGTACCGCTGAATAACTCTAACACTTTCATTACCATACTTAAAACATAAAAACGGGGGAGAATGGTTATAATTTGATATTCTCTATAAGATATACACTTTTATAACCGGTTCCCCCCAAAGTAAATCGGCTTGAGGGGTCCATATGATTGTGTACAGCAAAGTACAGAGACTTTGCTTTTGTGTAAGCTTTACAGGTAGCTTGTTAAAACGTGCAAATAATGCAAAACAACTTGAATATATTGTTAAACCTAAAACCTGGTGTTTTTTCTGAACAGTTAGGGCTATTGAACCTACAGTGACTGTCTCTGGTGTCCCGGATGACACTACAGGTTAGGGTTTTCCATAGTGTCTGTCTGATATACTCCATAAAGTGATATGCAAGTGTTGCGTATGACCTACGTAAACTTATTGACTTAACATCCGCAACTCTCCTTTAACAGTGGGGCTATAGTGCACGTGGTGGGTAGGACGGATGAGCAGTAGTTGCTCATCCACAGCACGAGTGCCACTACACTGGAGGGTTTTTAAACATCGCACGCACACAAATATCAAACAAATATGATATGGAACCGTTGTGTATGACTTACATACACCTAGTGCTTTTACATCCGTGACCATGCGTGGTAGTGGGAAGGCAGTGCACGTGCTAGGCGAGTACGGATGAGCAGTGCCAACACGTTTCAAAGCACACACAACTGCGGAGAGTCTCTGTTAAAATAACGTTATCATTCGCGTGGTTACTTACACGCGAGAAAAGGTCCAAAGGTTAACCAGTGAAGACGAATTGCTTCAAGTCAATTGCTGCACAGAAGTTTCGCACAACACAAGGGGGCTTGCGCATTGCACACTACCTAAGACTCATTCGTTGCAGTCGGCTCTGAGGCAGTCGCACCTTTCTTTGATGACTTTTTATCTTTAGCCTTTAACTGTTCCTCAAGTTTTTTTATAGTCTCTTGCTGCGCTTTTACTTCCGCACTCAGTGCATTCGTTTGCGCATGTCCAGCACTTTCCAACTCTTTCTGAAGTTCAAGAATGCGAGAAGTCTGAGCGGTGATAACATCTTGCAGCTTCAAGGTGTTGCACGCGTGTTTCGCAGCTCGCTCTTGCTGATGTATTAAACGAATCTTAAAACCAGCGCGTTGAAACCTGCGCGACTGGCTAACTGCTGACTGAGTGCCCACTGAATGCGCTTGAATATCTACCCCTGAGGTAACATCGCTTTCTTCTTCGCGAATCTGCTTCAGTATTTTTTGGTTCTTTCTGGAAACAGGAGCAGGCGAGCGAGAGCGCGAGCGTGAACCAGTGCTGGAATCGGAGTCACGCTTTGCTTTAAGCTTTTGAAGGTCGCTTTCTGCTGTGGCAGTATCATTCGCTAACTTTTCTAGCTTGGGAGCTTTTGCAGCCTGTTTCGCTACGTGTGACTGACGTTTTTTTATTCGCTGAGACGCTAGATGCGCTTTTACGGTCTTGACACCTTCCTCAATAATATCGACAAAACTGTCGCGCAAGCACTCAACATCCGCATTCTCCAAACAATCAGGTACTTCTGTGTACTTCTCTACCACTTTAGATTCGTTGCACCCCAAAAAAGTGTTGACTCCCAACTTGTGGTTTACGTTGTTGCAAAAGAATGGGTCGCGGACTGTGACTGGGTTGCTGCACTTTACATACTCGCCATACTTATCTTTCTGCAACGTTATCGTATCAAAATTTTGAGTATTCTTGACTAAATAGCCAAGACACTTAAAACCGGTCAGTTCGCATCCTAAAGGAACGATAGGATATTCCGAAAGCTGTGTTAACACGTCTATCGCACACGGATCGCTCTTTCCGTCCGAACTTGCGAACGTCACTTGTGTGGAGCCTTCCTCGTGCAACGGGTATACTGAACCAGACATGGGGGGCTTTGCAGTAAACTTTTCTTCTTCAGCCGCGTCATCCACAAACGGATTAGACATAACTGCGAATATTTGTACTGTAACTCAAGGGGAATAGTCCCCTTGCTGTAACTGAACTGGGCTGCAGAACTGTGCAGGACTTAAAACCGTTCATTTAGGTTTTGTGGGAAATCGAGCCACCATCGTCGATTTTCAAATCTTGAGACCGTCGATCGAAAATTAATGCAATCACGTCTCTGCATTGCAGATGCACAATCCACATATATCGATTATGTAGAAAGCACTGTATCGTGGTATATAAATATATGCATCGCACGTGGACAGTCGATGGATATCTGAGATTGAAATTAGAGAAATATATTCAGATCTACATATATTATTGCTTGTTAATATTAAAATACAATTTAAAGCCATATTTAAACGATAAAAAAATAACGTATTTTCCCCAGTCGCACGTCATCGTCATGACGCGTCATTCGTATCTGTGTATATTTATATATTTATTGAATCCCTTGCGGTGTCGTGTCTCCCACAGTTCACCTTTTTAGAGGTACATCGCTTCATCGGTTGGGGCTCGTCCAAAGCTCGATTGTACCTCGATTGGACTTCGATTTGAGCTCGAGCAGAGTTCGATTGCGCCACAGGTGCGTTTAAAATTGGGGAAAATTCTATAGATCATATACTATATATGAAAAAATCTGCATTTAGTCAATTTTAGATATCGAAATCTGATCGAGGTCCAATCGAGGTCCAATCGAAGTCCAATCGAAGTCCAATCGAAGTCCAAGCGTCGTCCAAGCGAGGACTCGATCGACCGACAATAGACGATGACGATGACGTGATGCGAGGTGGTCATGAAAAAAAAATTGGGGGACGCGACGAGACGCGACGACTGTGACAGTGACACGAAAATAATCGGGGCGACTGTAGCAGTGACACCCAGCCCCCAATTAAAATGTATTTGACCCCCTTCCCCATATTTTTTGTTAAACTATAGGGACTAATCTTTTTCAAGAGTTTTCGCGTTTAGTTAGAAAATATTAAAATATTTTATAAATACTATACATGGACGATAAAATAAAAAAATTCGGCGAAGTGGAAAAATATGGAATTAAATTTCTTAAGAATTTGACAAAAGAGTGTGGCGCTCAAAATGCGATTTTGTCTTTAAAAAATGATGAGGTTCCAATAAAATTATGGTATGGCAATAAACCGCAACTTTGGGGAAGGGTGAATGCAACTCAAATGAAAATGCTTTTAGCAAAAAATCATGGTGTATACAGTAATCACTCGGTAATAAGAAAACCCGCCAATAAGAAAGTAGCCAGCTTTTTTGATTTCTTCACAATATTTAACACATAACACTCCATATTTAAGATCTCTATATAAATAAGAAAGTTGCTAGGCTGACCTAAAATTCCTGTTTTCTTAAAATCGAGTGTTTACTGTATGAAATTGTTTATGATAAAAAAGCAAAAGTTTATTTTGACATAGATGGCAAGGAAAAAATCGATTTGAAACAAGTCAAACATAAGATAAGTGAGCAATTTCCCAATGCAAACTTTCAAATAAGTGGTTCTTGTGGTGAGTATAATGGTGCACTTAAATATAGCTACCATGTAATTTTATCCAATTATTTTTTTGAGCATGATGATATGAAGCAAATGTTAAAAAGTTTTGCAAAGATATTAGATGAAAATATGTACAATGGAAATGGCACAATCGATCCAAGCGTGTATTCTAAATCACAATCAATGAAATGTGTAAATCAATCTAAACCCAAAGATCCATCAAGAATTCAATCCATTATTGAAGGTAGTGAAAATGTGCTTAAACATTGTATTTTGTTCGCTTTTGACCAAGATGCAATAAACATAAACACTTTAAATTGGGAATGGCTCATGGTAAAAAATATTGAAAAAATTTGCACCTTAAGTCACCCGACACAAGCCATAAACTTGTGTGATATACCAAAATTAAATAAAACTCTACCACAAAATTTCAATTGGTACGATTGCACCCCTATTCAAGTGTTAAATTTAATTCCAAATGAAAAGAGAGGTCATCCAAATGCTTTGAACCACATGTTATCTTGGCAAATTATGTTATATAGCTACTTTAATGGCATATCTTTAAAAGATTTTTTAGGATGGGTGATACAAAAGGATAATTCCCAAAGTAGAATCCAAAAATATTCTTCTTATTGGAGCCAAGCTTCCAATTATCAATCTCCTCACATTAATTGGATAAAAGCATTGCTTGAAAGGTTTTATCCCAAAATTGGGGAGGATACATATGGGAAATTGTTTAGAGATTGGAGCACAATAAAAAATAAGGTAGAATGTCAAAAACCTACACACCATAGTTGGCTAGATTTAAAAATACCTTTTGATGATGGAGCTCGCACGATTTACTTGACTAGTAAAATGGGAAAAAGGCAAAACACATGCATGCATTAATTACATTGACCATGAAGACTATCTATGTGAGAAAACCAACACTAAAAAATCAAGCATAATATGGTTTTCAAAGAACATAGCATATTGCAAAAATGTTATTCAAAGGTTAGAAGAAGCCAAGCTTGGGTTTAAAAATTACAAAACATTCACAAAAGCTAATCAAGATGATATTCAATATTGCGATAGATTAGTCATGTCCATGGAGTCTTTGCACAAAACAATAAATGCAACATATGATATTGTGATTTAGATGAGGTTGAGTCCTATCCAAGTACTTGGAAATCAAGTACTCATAAAGACAACTTGGATATGAATTGGTGCAAATATCTTGATATAATCAAAGGCGCTAAAAAGATCATTCTAATGGATGCCTTTCCTAATAAAAAGACCATAGAGTGGTTTACCAAAGTTGCAAAACATGAGGTGCTTACATGGAGTGTTACATCGCCATCTCCTACTAGAACATTACATGAATACGCCCATAAAGATGATTGGTTAGGTTCTATAGTTCAAGCCATTAACAACGGGCAAAACATTAGTATATATTATCCATTTAAACCCGATTTTAAAAAAGGGAAAACTGTGTGGTGCTATGGCATGAATTCCTTTAAAGATCAATTGTGTAAATGGACAAACCTTAAAGAAAATGACATACTTTGTTATCATGGAGATGTAGATGATAAGCACAAAAAAACATTATCATATGTAAATGATGTATGGAATAAAGCTAGGGTTGTTATATCAAACATGAGCATTAGTGTGGGAGTGAATTTTGATGTAAAAAATTATTTTCATAAACAATATGCATTTTATAATCCATCCATGGTAAACATTAGGGATTTTTTTCAAAATCTATATCGAATTAGACACACTATTACAAATGAAGTTCATATTTATTCCATGCCTTATATTAAGCAAGTTGAAGGATTTTCCCTTCCTTATGGCGAGATTACTAAAACTTGTGACTTGTATCAAGAACTAATAGATTGGCATAAAATTGAACATTATGCTAGGGATATAGACACATTCAAACATTTTGCGAAGCTTGCAAATTTTGAGTATAGCAAATCAAGTTCTTACACTATAGAACAACAAACTTTAAACATGATAAAGAATGTAGAGCATTTTGCACATTATGAATTTGACAACATAATGTCCATTACCAATTCGGATATTATTGACGACTTCTACAACATGAAAATCTATAGTAACGAAGCTAGCATAGAAGATAAATTGATTGTTTCAAAACACCAATTTATCCAAAGATTTGTAAAAAATACACCTATTGATATACTCAAAACCTTATGGAACAAAAAGTTAGCAAGATATATTGATGCTTGGGTTTACATGTTTGAAACCGATCATTTAATTTTAGATTTGTATAAACAAAACGATGCTTTAGACACATTTGAATTACCACCTAATCCTAATTGGGATATAGACATTGAAGAATTTAAAAAACATTTCAAGATTAAGATGCAAGCCACCAAAATAAATTCTTGTATGATCGCTTATGCCTTAAATGCATATTTTGGTGTAACTTGTTATAGCATAGCAAGTGACCCTTCTACAAAAAAAAACCAAAAAAATGCATGACCCAAGCAATCATAAAGTAACATTTAATGTATATGAACATTCAAAATTATGGCTCGAAACCATACCAATTGTTAAAGCATATTTAAAAAGTTACAAATCGTTTATAAAAAGCGAAACAAAGGCATGCTATTCATTCATAACTATAGATGATGAAAATGAAGATTAATAGAAATGAAGATCGCCACACATAGTTTTATGTAATTCATAGATCATAATCATTTTAAACAATACAACACACAACAAAAATGGGGATGTTGGTTATAATTAGGTATTATCTATAAGATATACAAATTTTATAACCAATATCCCCTTTTTTAATGTCAAAATGTCAAGTTTTTAAATGGGGGTTTTGGTTACAATTTGATGTTATCTATAAGATAGATCATGTTTATAACCATTTCCCCCTTTTTTATGCCAAATTCTGAGGTGGCACCATAAACTCGTTAAAGTTGCGGCGAAACCCACTTGGGTGCGATTGCTTTTTGTGAAGGTCAATGAACAAGAAGTCATGAGGCGTTTGCACGGCTTGGTTATACATTGCGTGAAAGGTGTCCAGGGGAACCTCTCCGCTACACTCGTCTCCGATGCAATCTATTTCTTTTTGGTTTTTATTGCGAAACACCAACATGTGAGTGAGGTTGCCTCGTATAGCCTTCAATAGCCCCCCACTATTGCTGGTGTAGTTTTGCGTAGCGAAGAGCAATGTGGCACCTAGGGCTCCATCAGACAGTCGACCCAAGTGTCGATGCTTGATTACCAAGTTACTAAGTTTGCTCGACGCTTTCATGATATCGGTGCCTTGCGTATCGTCAAACATGATTGCCATGGCAGGTTTACGCCCATTGTACCTATGCACGGGGGCGGTAAACTCAGGACCAAACTCCATTAGCAAATCGGCGGGTATCTCATATATTGACATATTGGAATTGTTTAGCATTTTCATCAACTTTTTGTACCGTTTTGACTTTTCCATGTACTCGTCATAATCCTTTCCTTCCGCGTCCATGATTTCCTCGATTTTGTTCGGCACGTCCACGGTAGGTTCTAGTACGTCCGACTCATCCAACGGGAGGTCTTTGAAATAGTGTTTGTTGTTATGGTATGTGGGCGACACCAACAATAGTCTGTCTAGTGCGTTGTTGCGTTTCATTAATCGTAGAAGATTACTCAACGCAGTGGTTTTCCCGGTACCTCGTTTCGCGACTGCTAGAATAACACCATGCAGTTGAATAAAGTGGGGCTCTGTAGCTATTGTGAACGCACCTGATTTAGGGATTTGAATATCATAATCGGGCGATAGTTTTAGTGTATTCATATTTACTATACTATATAGAAGGAAATAATGAGTTATATGTTTTTGTATACATAGGGGATTGAGGGTCTACTCCGTGTGGGGATCGCACCTTTGATTGCTTATCTCGCTTTTTAGACTTGTGCTTGACAACGACTTGTGCCTCCGCTTCGCTCATACTGCTTTCGGACTCGCTAGAAGAATCGTCTTTTTCTATAATAATTTGTTGTTTAGTCTTTTTGGAAGACCGTTTGGACACTTTTGGGATGGGTACCAACTCGTCATTGTTTGATTTTGTAGCTTTCTCTATAGTTTCTTGGGCTTGTACAAGTTTTTGTTTCTTTTCAAGCTCATTTGCTGTTTGGAGGTCCCTTTTGTCTTGTGCCTTTTTGCGTCTAGTTTCAAGTGCTTTGGCTCGGCATTGTGCTAATCTATCTAACGTAGCTTGATCTTCTATTTTTTGCCCTTTCGCAAAACCCATAATGTTATATATATTACTATAGACAAGATATATTTTTTGGGGTGATGACAAGTGCTTTTTAGCGTTTTGTAATTGATTTAAATATATAACAATATAGTATATATAGACATGGAACAAGTTGTGTCAAAATTAGGCAACATCTATTACAAAAAAGACGACGAAAAAAATCGAGCGCAAAGTGCAAAACATTGTGAAACTCACAAAAATGAAGTTTTGAAAAAGAGGTTGTTGCAAAATAGGATGGCGAAAGGATTGCCCGTACGTAACAACTCATTGGGAAAATATGGGGTCACGGTTCTTGACATATTAAATACTTTTGACGATACGATGAGTGGTAAAGTGGCATGTCAATATATACGACAACTTGAGTTGCATAAGTTAGAAAAAACTTCCGAAAATTAATTTCTTGTATATATAGAATACACACATATTATAGGGAAATACTATGTCCAAAACCAAGCTTACCGCCAACCAATGGGAACGCTTGAAGAAGAATACCAACTTGGACGAAGACGATAGGGTAGATTTAATACGATTGTATCAACGTCGAAATAAGAAAGGCGGAAATGTCAACTTGCTCACCAAAAATGAATTTGATGCAAGAGGCAAGACAACGAAAGCCGACACCTATGTTACACTAAAGAAACATATCGAAAAGCACTCAACCGATGGGACCGAGTACGTTATACCTTTCGATGTATTTCTGACCAAGCCATTAGAGCATTGGATAGGTCAACAACAAAATGATACTAAAGAGGTGATACGTATGGCTGTTGAGTTTGAGGACAAATATGAAACCACGCCAATCACGGAAAATGACCGACTAAAATTGTACGAAAAATTGAATCAAATTGCCCAATCTGATGCACTAAAAGAACATGGACCGGCAAAAACCATTAAACTTTTTAAGTACACCACAAAAATACCTACAGGGAAAGGGTGCAGTTTAGCTTCGCCAAAATCCATTTCGGAGGTGTTTCGAAAACGTGCGACAATAACCATACGCAATAATGACGCACTTTGCTTTGATAGGTGCATTGTGATCCTTGACAACATAAACTGGAAAGGTCAATCTCACGTGTATAAAAATCTCATACGTGACCATCATGGCATTTTAACTCGAAAAGCCCAAGAATTGCGGAATTGTATGGACATCGCTTTAGCGGAAGGAATTTCCATAACACAAGTTTACCGATATGAAATGAAATTTCGACGAAACATTCATGTATACGCGTTGACATCAATCGGACCAAAATTGATTTATCCATATTGTGATGAAAATCGTTCTTCTCTATTATACAAAGACGATTGGCATTTAGTTTATTACAATGGGCACTATGGCGTCATAACTAATATTAATGCCTTTTTGGGACATAACTACAAACGGCATTGCCCGCGGTGTAAATCAAAACGATGCAAGTTCGCAAATCCTCGACAAAGAAAGCAATTTAAGACGTGGACTAGATGTGACGATTGTGGTTGCACCTTTTATGACCGAGAATGTTACGATTTTCATAAATCGTCGTCAGTTTGTAAAAGCTATTCGTATTGTGAACAATGCAAGACTAGGTATCCAAACGATGTTAGCATCGCACACGTGTGCGGGCATAGGGTTTGCGATAACTGCAAAGAATATTGTGATATGAGTGACCACTTATGTTACATCACTAAAAAAACCCCTAAAGACATACTTTCGATAGAAAAGATTGCATTTTTTGACTTTGAATCAACCCAAAATACAGGCAAGCACGTAGTAAACTTTTGTGTATGCCAATATTACGATGGTACAGAGATAGTCCATCATACGTTGGAGCAATTTGCCACTTGGGCGTTTCAGTCCGCACACAAAGGTATGACAATGATTGCGCACAATGGTTCCGGTTACGACTTCAAATTGATACTCGATTATGTCATAACGGAACGTGGCGACGTACCAAAAGTATGTACAAATGGCTCTAAAATCATGAGTCTTGAGTTTGAACATGTGCGGTTCGTCGATAGTTATCTTCATTTTGCCACATCTTTATCAAATGTGCCTAAAATGTTTGGGCTGCAAGATGACACTGCCAAAGGTTGGTTCCCTCATTTATTTAACACTGTCGAAAATCAGAATTATGTAGGAATGTATCCAGAATCCAAATATTACGCACCTGAATGTATGAAGCAAACGCAGTATGCCCAATTTATGCAATGGTGGACTCATAAAGTAGATAATCAGTGCACGTTTGACTTCAAACACGAGATGCATCGATATTGTTCCAACGATGTCACAATACTACGTCAAGCGTGGTTAAAATATCGCGAGATACTGATGTCCTTGCACGACAACTTTGACCCCACGCGCTATTTAACAATTGCAAGTCTTGCACAAGCAATACATCGCTCCGAGTATATGCCCGAAAAATCAATCGCAATTTTGGATAAACCACTAGCAAAAAAGCAAAGCATTAAATGCAAACAATGGCTTGAATATATACGTTTTCAACATAAAATTCCGCTTTTGGAAGAATACAAGTTACCCGGGACGTCTTACATTGTGGATGCAATTGATATTCAAGCGAGCATGTGCTACGAGTTTCTAGGCGATTATTGGCATGGGTCATTAGACGTGTTTGCCCCGTCAAGAAAGAATTTTGATAGAAATAAAACAATGAAGCAATTGCATGACGACACGTTTGCGAGAATCGCGCATATTGAATCTTTAGGGTATAAAGTTCAATATATATGGGAAAATCGATGGGATATGTTGTGCAAGACAGATATAGATGTACAATTGTTTTTAAAGTCGTATCGGAAAGACATATCTCCAAGAGATGCATTTTTCGGCGGTCGGTGTGACCCTAAAAAAATGTATTATCGTAAGAAAGACAGCGAGACTATTCGTTATTTAGATTTTACATCACTGTATCCCTATTGCAATAAATATTGCGAGTATCCTATCGGTCATCCTACAAAAATCAAATGCCCGAAAAATACAGATGTCAGCAAGTATTTTGGAATAGTGTATTGCAGAGTGACACCACCAACAGACTTACAAATAGCGGTGTTACCCCAAAGAAATGCTGATGGTAAACTAACATTCCCATTACATGCCATGGAAGGTTGCTGGACAACGCTCGAGCTGAACAAAGCTGTTGATAAGGGGTACATCATCGATGAAGTGTTCGAAATGTGGCATTGGACAGAAAGGTCCACAAGCATTTTTGAAGGGTATGTCAATGCATTCTTAAAAATCAAACAAGAAGCTAGTGGCTTTCCCGCTTGGGTTAAAACCGAAGACGACAAAGATTTGTATGTAAAAAAGTACTACGACGCCGAAGGTATCCATTTAGACAAGTCAAAAATAAGCAAAAACCAGGGTTTACGGTCAGTGGCAAAGATTTTTTTAAATGCCCTGTGGGGTAAATACGTCGAGCGGGAAAATAAAGCATTGACCAAATTTATCAAGAATCCATATGAGTTTTATGACATTATAACTAATGAATTTTACAACTGTAAATACGATTTTGTAGGTGCGGAGGGAAATGAGCTCGTAATGTTAAATTACACTTCCAAAGATATGTACCATAAGTCTAAATATAGTACCAATGAAATGATAGGTGTTTTTACATGCAGTTACGCACGACTCAAGTTATATTCATTGTTTGAAGATGTGGGTTTTGACAATGTGCTATACGCGGACACCGATTCTTGCATTTATGTTGAGATGGTCGATGTCAACGATCACGTGTATCGAACTCAACGAGGCGATTATTTAGGACAGCTTACGGATGAGCTTGAAGGAATGAATACCAAATTGTTGGAGTACGTAGCAACCGGACCCAAGTCATACAGTTTGCGGTTTGATGACGGGACTACCCTTACTAAAGTAAAAGGTTTTCCGTTATCGGTTGAGAATGCCGCGAACATCAACCACGACACCATGAAACAATTTGTCCTAAATGGCGAAGGACAAATTGGGCTTCAAAATAATGTTATACGCCAACAAAAAAGAGCTTGTACACACAAACTATTAGGGCTAGAAACACGACCTGAAACGAAGACTTTTAGGTATCAATATGACAAAGGGCATGTGCAAGTCGATAGAGATTATAACATTTTGCCATGGGGGCACAATGAAATATATTGTGTTTCATAAAGTATATTTATACATAATGACCGCTAAATCAAAAAGCATATCTTTGGAACGTATACAAGAATTGTATCTACAACCAGATTTTGGATTATCCGGACTTGAGTCTTTTTACAAAAAGTTGCGTAACAAAGGGTACGGTGTCACCAAATCGCAAGTAAAAGTTGCTATAGATGCCACCGAGTCTTCCCAAACGTTTAGTCAACAAAAGAAAAGTAATCGCAAAAAAATGTTTCCTATTTATGGTCCGGTTGATAAGATTAATATGCAAATGGACCTTGCGTTCGTGCCTAGATTAAAGTCACAAAATAAAGGATATAGTGTTATTCTTACGGGAATCAACATTAACTCGAGGAAAGCTTATGCCATTGCACTAAAATCTAAAACCGTTAAAGACAAACTTGATAAGAAATCAGAAGCTGCCGAAGGAGTTGTTCCCGCTATAAGGAAAATGATATTGGATTCCAATTTACGCAATGGAAATTTGACGACAGATTTTGGAAGTGAATTTGTTAACAAGCAAGTTAAGCAATTGTTACAAGAGTACAACATAACACATTATGTCGCGGAAGTAGAAGACCATTCACGTATGGGCACAATCGAACGTTTTAATCGCACATTAAAGCTAAAGTTATCAAGAGTTAAAAAATCAGATTGGGTAAATCAGATTGAGACGATTGTAAAGAATTACAACGACACAAGTAATACTGGTAATCCGGATGCGTCAAGTCCCGATGACATGAACACTATCAAGATTATTAGAAATGTATTGTTGAAACGAAATAAAACGTTTGAACTATACAAAACATTAGGCATTAAAATTGGCGATACGGTTCGATTACGTGTGCGCGCAAAAACATTTGACAAAGAATCTCAACGTTGGTCAACAAAGGTCTATAAAGTTAAGATGAGACAAGGCAATTCATTTATTGTAGAAGATGTTGAAGACAACGAACGTTTAGCAAGGGCGTACAAGCCTAGAGAACTTTTAGAAGTCAAAGGACCTATAGCTAAATCCTCCAAAAATACTCGAGGTACTCAAGGTATCTCTAAAGAGGCGCAGAATGAAACGGTTGCTCGAAAGTTAAAAAAAGAGGGCATCGACAAAATTGTGGAAGTAAAACGTTCGCGAAATTACGACGGACATAAAGTACGAGTATTCATAGATGATAAGAAATCTCCCAACTATCAAAAAACATTAACAGGGCATCTAAAACTGAATAAAGGCAAACGATCTAGGCGCAAATATGAGTTGATATTTGACGCCAAAAATGAAGAAAACGAGTTTGTAGATTTGCCCGACCCAACAATTACCGTCTTAGACGCGAAGGCATTTTAACAATCATCTACAAACTCCAATGTACTGTTATCTTCATGAGGCTTTAATAACATTTGTGAAACCTTGTAACTAATGCCAAATTGTCCATTTATAATCCAAATTCCCGCAACTTGCACGATGGCTTTGATATTTGCATACTTTGTTTTATGTATTTGAAGAAGTGTTTGTACTCCGGTATCGCCTTCGAACACTTGGACATCGTCAATAGGTACTTGACATTTGAATAATGGCGAATAATTTTCGTTTGCCGGTTGTTTGATTGAGGAATTGAAAAATTCTTTAATGACTTCTTGGTTGTAGTTTTTTCTTTTTAACCACTTGAACGCGTTTGTCGTGGCAGTCTCGATTACCTTTTGATCGATCGCCTTTAACATTTCCGAAAACGATTTGTTTTCATCATTTAGCGATAGATTAAGGTAATATTTGTCACTGTCTTTAAAAGAACTTACACCAAACGGTGCTGTTAGATAAGGTGTTTGGATATAGAATGGTTTGTTGTCATATCTTATGTTCACATATGATCCTCCTCGAGATAGTGTTTTTATGTCTTCGCAAGAGATTTTAGCAATGTTAAAAGTTTGGGAAGTTGTTGGATAAATCATAAAAGTGCGCTGCCTATAATATTAGTTAAACATATTTTTAAACAATTAATTTCGACGCAAGATGAGAAGAAATTTCTAACTTTGGGGGGAAATGGTTATAATATGCATATATCTTAAAGATAATGTGGAATTGTAACCAATTCACCCCTTTTTTGCGTTTAGTCCGCTTCTCACTTCGTCCTCCCTTTGTTTCAGTAGTAAGTGTACGACTACGGTGTTCCGACCATCTCACATTTTCTCCAATGCTACCTCAATAATCGAGGCGCTTGCGCCTCTATCGGTAGTCAGTGTAGGGCGGAGGGACACCGTAGTCGTACACTTACTACTAGTGTGTGAAGGCGTGGAGGGCTGTCGTGGACTTCGCATCCAAGTGTACAAAATTTGCAGTGCAGCGCAAACAGCACACGCAGCGCAAGGCCCTCCGCGAGTGGGCAACACTAACGGATATCCCTGTCGTGACACCAAATCAATGGGCGACTTTGCGTAGACATTTGCGCCGCCTGAGTGGTAAGGGGGACGCGGTGGCCGCGATCACATGGGAGGTTCATCTCAAGACGAAAGGTGGAGAGCAACTAGTGATCCCGTCGCGTGGGTTGCTCCTATCCCACGTTGCCACAGCGGGTCATCATTGTCATCACCTCACACGGGCTGTGGTCACAATCATCCCAGCCAATCGACCCGCAAGGCTTGTGAGACTGGGAGTGGACGTGGAGGACGTGATTAGGACGTTGAGGCGTACATCCACTTTGGAGGTCTACGTTCCACAGCAGGGAGTACGATCCGTGCTGGACCGCAACCCTTACGATGCTTTATCATCTGAGGAGGACCTCACGACTGATGCTGAAGATGATGGACCTGTATGTGCGCCACCGCCGTCCCGCTCGAAAGCCCCAGCAACTCCACGCCCCACTCAACGAGAACGTGGAGTCCGCATGCAGGCTTTGATGGAGGTAGCTCACCAGAAGGAAATGGCGAAGCACGAGCGCAAACAACGGAAAGTGGCCAGGCGCAAGCTCGCCAAGGCTCGTCGCCGCGGTGACGACGACAGTAGCACGTCGTCTGAGGTTTCACACAACTCCGATGAGAAAGGAACCACATCATCATCATCTTGCACAACCCCCTCCGACTTGCTCGCCTCTGACACCTCTCACGCCTCTTCGTCTGGAAGCTCGCGTAAAAAGGGGGGACGCCAACGTCGACGCCAATCGCAAGCAAGGCGACATGAGCAGCAATTGCACGAGCTGCGGGAGGAGTCCGAGAAAGTTGTGCTAGAAGCCACGGCCGCTCATCAGCTTCAACTTTCTGCGCTTCAAACGAACATGCAGAAGGCTGCGGAGGAATCCGCTCGCGTGCAGAAGGAGCTCATGACGCAGGTGCGGCACGAAGCTCAACAAGCTGCGCTTGGGGCCGCTAACGAGCAAGTGGCACGTCATGAGCAACAACTTCAAGAGCTTCAACGAGTAACGAAGGAGCAACGCCAACAACTTGACCAAGCAGCTCAAGATCAACGAGTACTTGAGCAACAAGTGGTGGAGAGCCGCTCAGTGGTGAAGGCCGCGCTCGAAGTTGCCGATGGCCACACGAGCCCTGAAGAACATGTTCAACCGCCCACCACTCCGGTGAGTTGTGCAACTGTGACAAAGGACGCACTCGGAGCAAAGAAAGAAGCCCTGGTAGTGCCCACGTCAGCCACTACGGTTGACGTACGTGGCGAGCACAAAGGCGTGACGTTTGATTCCACCGTGTACGCGTCCTCTCCATCGATAAGCGTACGAGATCGCCTTGCCAAATTGGATTGGAGGTCCATTAGTGTGCCAGCCGTTACCGCTATCCGTGCACACGTGGAGGAGCACTTACCTGGCCACGTGGGCAAGATGGAAGCGGAGCGCATGTTCTGTGACGTGGCGGCAAGAAGGTACCGAGACCATGACCTAGCGTCTGGGTGTGGACCACCGGTCTCCGAAGCCCCAGCCTCTCAACTTCCTTCACCACCTCTGGCGGGAACGGCGATCGTTCGTTGCGTGTACGACGAAGTCGCGTCCAAGCCCAAGGACGCTTCGTCCGAGCGTCGCGTCCCGTCTAGCTCTGAGCAGCAAGACGCCCAAGTCGCGGGCGCCATGGACTCCTCCCAAGCGGATCTGGGTGAGACGGACGCGCCTGCGCTGATGTCCGCGTCAGACACTGACTCCGAAGCCGAGGACGCTCTACTCCTCCGGGAATCTGTGCGGCCCAGCCCAGGCACCAGTGACGAGGACCACTTGGATAAGGTGTACGCAACAGTGGAGTCCACCCGCCCACAAAACTTTGACGTGGTCGCGCTGGAGGGTGCTGTTGGTCCCCCGGCGGACAATGCGCCATCCAACAACCTACATCTGGGGTTCTTCCAGAGCAAGCGGGAAGCTTTGGGAGCATTTGCTCTATTACCTGAGCACGTACGTGCCCAGGCAATCGACGACCACGCGCAAGGGAAACCACCCACCTGGCATGCCGAAGCCGCAGCCGCGCTGGAGCAGGGAAGGCGCTTACTCCGCGAACGTCGGCCGCGACGCAAGCGTGTGCGCTGGAGCGACGAGAAGCCCCATACTGAAGGTTTATCTCAAGAGCAGGCCGCTCCAGTGGCCGAGGAATCACCGTCACCGCCGCCCAAGCCCCACGCCATGGAAGCGGAGGAGCCGGACGAGATTGACGAGACAGTGTCCCCGGAGATATGGCAACAGCTGCGCGACCTTGAGGAGGAGTTCAAGGACGTCATATGTACGGAGCTGCCTGACTCCGTCCAAAGCCGCGACTACAAGAACAACATTCGCTTGCGATCCGACTGGAGTGGACAGCCGCTACATCGGCGTAACTACAAGTTGTCGCAAGAGGAGCTTCGGCAACTTCGTGCACAACTTGACGAGCTGTTGGCCAAAGGGTACATCCGTCCATCAGCGTCTCCCTGGGGCTGTCCGGTACTTATGGTGCCGAAGCCGAGCAATCCTAAGGAGTTGCGCTTGGTTATCGACTACAGGTCGATAAATGAGATCACGGTCAACAAGGACAAGTACCCTCTTCCTGACGTACAAACCCTCCTCGATGACCTACAAGGAGCAACCGTCTTCTCCACTGCAGACGCCTTGTGGGGATTCTGGCAAGTTCCCATGGAACAGGAGGACATCGAGAAGGCAGCCATGACCACCCACTTTGGAGCTTATGAGTGGCTGGTCATGCCTATGGGACTGAGCAACTCACCGAGCACGTGGCAAAGAATGATGACGCAGTACCTCGGACACCTACCCTTCTGCAGAGTGTTCGTGGACGACATCATGATTTTCATTGACACACCTTCTGCTCATGTCGGCCACGTACGTGCCGTACTAGCTGCCTGTCGCCAGCACAAAGTATACCTCAAGCGAAGCAAGTTGAAGCTGTGCATGCGAGCAGTACGCTTCCTTGGCCATGTGTGCAGTAAGGAAGGTTGTCGTCCCGAACGCGACAAAGTCGCCTCAGTTCGCGACTGGCCGGAGCTCGAGACTGTCACCCACGTGCGCCAATTCCTTGGAATGTGTAGCTTTTACCGGCGGTACATCCAGTCCTTCGCTCACATTGCCCACCCTCTCACTCGCCTCACGAAGATGGGAGTGCCATGGACTTGGGGCAAGGAGGAGAAAGAAGCCTTCCAACGATTGAAGTCAGCATTGATTTCAGCACCAATCCTCGCCCTACCGGACCAGCGCTCAGCAGCCGATGGGTCTCGCCCATTTTGTGTGCAGACCGACGCCAGTGCGGTCGCACTAGGAGGCGTGTTGATGCAAGACCTGGGGCGAGGTCTTCAACCGCTGGCTTTCGAGAGCAGGCAATTCTCCTCGGCCGAGCAGAACTACCACGCTGGGGAGCGGGAGCTGTGCGCCATCCACCACTGCACCACAGTGACGTGGAGGCATTACCTTATATTCACCGACTTCAAACTCATGGGTGACCACAAACCATTGCAGTGGCTCTTCGCACCGGCTCGGGAGCTGAGTCGACGCCAGGCACGCTGGTATGAGGACTTGGTGGAAGTGGGCGTGCACCAGATGGATCACGTACCTGGCCGATGCCTAGTAGTTCCGGACGCCCAATCCAGACGACCAGACTACACGCAGTCATCCGCCAGGGAGGGGCTCAAGGAGAAGGGCGTGGTCGACCGGGATACAGACGAGCCTCGTCAGAGTGTGCCAAGGGAGCCGGCGGAGAGCTCGACCCCCGCCGATCCCACCTCAGTATTCGGTGCAATCGACGAGGACGACACCGACGAGAGATCAAATAAATCCGGTAAGTCGTGTGGAATAGGCGGCCAATACGCAACGGTGTGGGATCCAACCAGAGAACGTAAACCAGTCCAACGTTAAATCCTGCAAGAAAAAATCGCTCTCCAACCGGTGCGGCGTGCCGTAAATCAACCAACAAAACTTAGGCCATACCCGTGACTGCCGACGTTCTCACGCGCAGAGCGCCTCACTCCATCCCAGGCGTCCGAGCTTAGTCACTCATAGTGGCAATCCCGCAGAGGCTAAATAAAACGCAAGTGGGGCCAAACCTGGTAGATATATAGTTCGGCGGTAATATATATCTAACTAGAGAGATAAACCCTGAGTTAAGGGTTACGGAATCAGAACGGTAAAGTGTGATCGATAAAAGAGAGGCATACATAAATACCTAACGGGTGTTTCCCGTCTACTGGTGACGGTCACCCAGCCTACTATAGGAAGTGACATGTGACAGTTTTGTGTGTCACAGTGTCAAATCCAGCAGCTTATGATCATGCTTAGTATCATTTCATAAGCATATAACAAACTATAACTCAAACCACTCCGAAGTTGCTATCTGTTTCGCACTATCACGGGTTAGTCGGGTAGCTGCTGCGTGCAGTAGCTCAGACTCAAATATGGGCTTGTTCAGCATACTGGGTCGTATCACCATCTGCCACGAACTTGCCCAAACTGAAAGTGAACATACCAATGCCTTCACCTTCTCCACCCTGTAACATCCTGGCTCTGACCAGAGGATCCTTGAATACCAAAACCCACATGCATCTGCGGCCAATAGGTCCATGTTCCAGATGCCCAATCACATGCAAGCGTCCAGACTGACTCAATCGTCTGAAGTACGCGGCTCTGCTCTCGGTCATGTCTGTCAAATAGTAAGAAGGAACATGGACACATGCCACCACACGACTGGCCATAACTGCCAAAGGGAACGCGATGTCCAGTGCTGCGAACCAAGGCGAAGTCACCACGGCATCACAAATACCATACTTCTCCTTCCATGCGCGATAGTTACCTGGCTGGAGCGCGTCATGCGCCTCAGACCAACCCAGCTGAGAATTCCAGTCATTATTCATAAACCTCAACTGCGGCCACTGCTCCACCATCACCTCACTGATGACCCCAGTGCCTGCCCACGGGTCCCACACGCCATCGATGGACTTCCAGTCCACCTCTGTCGCCAAGCGCCTCACCTCGGAGGGCACTGTGATGACCAGCTCAAGCCCCCACTGCAGCGCGCTAGCTTCTCGCACCTGAGCCTTGGTCATATGTCTCAATTCTCCTCGCTTTTCAACTTCTTCTTCAGACAAAGCAGGCACACGAGGTGCATCCCTCAGCTGCCTTGCCATTGTCTTCTGTTCTCGGTACTTCTTGCTCAGCACCGTGCGATGCCCTTCGTTCCAGTGCCCTGGCATGAAGATCTGCACGGCCTCAGAGAGCTTGTCCTGCCTGCCCCAATCAATCTGATCTGGCACGCCAAAGAACATGTGCTTCTCCTCCAATAGCATCTCCCTTGATGAGATAGCATGCCATGGCTGAAATTTGTCTCCCTTCACCACACGATGGGGACCCACGTCTGCTGGCAGCAGGCGCATTTCTGAGGACAGCTTCTCGTTCAACTGCTGCTCCTTTATGCCCAGTCTGTCCTCCAGGACACCAGAGCTCTTGTCCTCCTGGGTCTGCACCTCAGCGTTAGCAGCTTGCATCCCCGTGCCTGAGCACCTGGGACATAGCCACTCGCCTTCTGGTACTTCATCCAGTGCTGGGGTAAGACACCACAAGTGGTACCCCCTGTTGCATGCGTCGCACAACAACATTTCTGCTTCCCCATCAGTCTTCCTGCACGCTTCACATGCTAGGTGCTTGCTGGGAACGGCTGCACTGCAGTCATACTGGTCCTTCACCTGTAGGTGACATGGCGCGATGCTCTGCACGGTGCTCTTCTCTCTTAACTTGGTGGCGTCCTCAAGCACCACAACACCATCTCGCTGTATCTTGACCAGCTTCAGAATGGCAGACTTGGTCGCGACTTCCATGCCGCTGCGAGGCTTCTGTCTGATGTAGACAAAGTCACCCACCTTAAACTGGTGTGGCTTAGGCTCAATGCCCCCACCCCTTCTTCCTTCGTAATGTAGAGTATCACGATGCTGTGCAACCTCCAGGCTGCAGCCAGCGTGCACCATCAGTCGCTTCACCACCTCTGCTCTCAGGAGGAGGTCCTTGACCCGAGCGTCCTTGTCATCCTTGACCTCTGGACTGAAGTCTATACTGGGCGCTTGCTTCAAATCTGGTGGCACCACTGCCTCTTGGGCAAATAGCAAAGTGAAGCTGGCTCCTTCTTTTTGGGGTCCCTGCGTTTGTCCCCAGTCTTGTGGGAGGAGCCAGAGCGCCTCATGGAGGACACCAACTCCGAGAGGTCAAGCCCCAGCATCCTGGCTTCGTAGCAGGAATACACGCAAGTCAAACTGCGTACGAGTTCCTGCTGGAGCGTCAGGGCCCATGCTTCTGCATCGTTCTTCAACTTATCCTGCACCTCCACGATGACCTCGAGGTCCTCCCAGGTGACCCTGCTGGGTGCAGGATGGCTGACTCGCAGCTGCTCCGATACGCGATCTCGGTACTCCTTAATGCGCAGACCCTTGATGCACTCCTCAACGTCCTGTCTGACGATGGAGTCCCCCACTGACTTGCCAGCGTTGAGCGCCGCTTCCCTGCGTCGACAGCTTTTCACGTAAGCGAGGCCATCCTGCTCGGCGGTCTGCGACTTGGCGACCAACAGGTCCTCCTTCTCCTTGGTGCCCTTCAGCAGGAACTTGGCCTCGAGCTCTGCAATGAACGCCCTCAAGGCCCAAAAATAGTGAGAGTCCTCCGTGCCATCCGGCCCTGTGAGACCCTTGGTGGAAGTTGCATCCTCCTCCCACTCGTTAGACAGCTCACCCTCAGCATCACTATCCTCGAACTTCTTGCAGACTGCCCATGTTGCCCCTGGCGCCAGCTCATGGAAAGGAGGTTGTGCGCAGCGCACTGAGCCCTGGTAAGAGTCCCTCGTAGTGAGGTCCTTCAAGACGTGCCATGCATGGGAGGCCATAAGGCCATTCTTCATGTATGCAGCGCACCACCAGTCATAGGCGACTGAGGTGGCATGATCATCTCCTGCTAGGAGTGAAGGCAAGAGGTCCCACAGCGATCTGTAGTCTGGTTTGGACTCCATGAAGGCCTTCTTTGCCAGTGCGTTGAGCGAGAGAAAAGCCGCTGACCTCGTGTGCCTGCGTATCTTAGCCTCGTGAGCCCGCTGTACTTTTGCCACCATTTCAACAAAGCGCCTGATGAAAAGCGCCCTGTCCTCATTCTTGCCACCAGTGTAACTAAGCTTGTCATCAATCTTGTCAAGTGTGTGACTGTCTCTGTCATGGTAATCCATCTCGTCTACGTCGTCAAACGCAAAGAGGAACTGATTGGCTGCTGCTGCTGCTGCTCTTGCTGATGCTGCTGCCCTTACTGCTGCTAATGAAGTTGGTGTGGAGGGGCTGGATTCTGGACCTGACCCTTCTGTGCTCATATAGCCAATGTCAAGCCGCTGACTGCTTGTCTCCCGTGCCAGTCGCCGTGCCTCACGCTGTCTGGACTGGACAGTGGCAGCGCTCAGCTCCGCCTCGCTCTCCGTGATCAAGTGCTACGTCAGTGCTCAGCAAGTGGAGCTAAGGAAGCGTGTCCTTCTTTGGCGCAGAGCTTTTCTACCAACAGGATGCAGGCTTAATTCAGACTGGTTTAGGCCAGTGCACTGAGTGCCCCTGGATTAACACCGTTCTGAACCAGCAGAAGGACGAAACGCGTGCAGCCAGCGCGAGCCCAAAAGTCGAGCAATATGTCTAACACCTCTGGATCAACAGCAGATGCAGAATACTCGTGCAAGAGGGGCTTAGAGCTGGGCCAGTGTGCTGAGCACCCCTGGATTAGCTAAGCCAACGTCCATCAAGAGCACAGAGCCTATAAAGACAGCACTTCTTCCAACCAGGCACCAGAAATAGCACGAATACGCAGTGGTGTGAGCTAAGCCAGTGTGCTGAGCACCCCTGGATTCACAGCACCACTGCTAATTAAGGGCACGGAAGTTGGCATGGAAGTCCACCCCCAGTCCAGTAAGCAAGAGAGAAGGTTGCCAAACAGAGTTGGGAGCTAAGCCAGTGTGCTGAGCACCCCTGGATTCGCAGCACCACTGCTCACTCAGAAGGTAGCTGGTGATATAAGGGCCTCACCGGCTGCCAAGTACTGTAGAAGGGATAAAAGAATTCTCATACACATCATGATAAAGAACCAGATAATCCCAAAGCAATCAACAGCACTCCTGGCTGGGCCAGTACTCAATTAGGTCTGAATCCACCAGTCACCTCTGACAAACCAGTAAATAGTGTACGATATAAAAACCACTCACTTGTAACCTTCAGGGCTGATGTCGCTGCTATACCTCTGGCAAGCTCACTCCTGCTTCAGGTTTAGGCCAGTACACCAGGGGTGTCCCTGGATTAACCGTCAGACAAGGTGGAACTGCCAGAGAAACCGTAAGGTGAAAGTCCACTCATAAGATAATAACCCACTGCTGATCCGCTCCTAGTTGGTAAGCCCAGGCAGATGCCGCCGCTAATTAGCTCCCAGGTCGCACACTTGCCTTTCAGTTAGGCCAGTACACCAGGGGTGTCCCTGGATTCACTTCAGACAAGGTGGTCAACTGGAGAGACCACTGGAAGATAGCTCATCAAGGTGGTCATTCACTGCTGATTCACTTTGTCGCTGTCGCCGCCCAAGCTCATGCCGTGCTGATTAGCTTCTAGATGAAGAACACCTGTTCGCAGTTAGGCCAGTGCACCGTGGGTGCCCCTGGATTCACTGTAGAACAAAGTGGTAAAGCTGAGCATATCACAGGATAGGAGGAAGCCGCTCATCAACCAGTGAATTCAGTGCTGATCCGCTGTCGCCGTCACTGGCAGCCTTTTTCCGTGCAAGTACTACCAAGTTTAGAGAAGAGGAAGGGTCCGCCAGTGCACCGTGGGTGCCCCTGGAGTCGCCTGACTTCCAAATCCGCTCTCACAAACTGCTGCCGACTTCTCGCCAAAGGGTCTTTACTTCCGAATTAACACTGAAATAAAAAGCCGCTCCGCGCAGGACATTATTATCTTGAAAAAGGATGAAAACAGCAGTAAAATATTTTCATAAAATGTTGGTATAATAACACAAAGTACGAATTATTATCCAAAGCTGTGAGCAGAACTATCTTAGCACTCTAGCACTGGCACGCGAACAGCCACCTAGCACTCTTGCAAGGCAAGATAATAATGAGTCCACTAGCCTGACCTTCAGTCAGAGCTTACTTATATCTCAATGCTCTGTCACATTTCCCAAAACTGTAACGGGTTCTAGCCCCTAAATCTTCATCTGGCCAATGGAAAGTCATTATTCCATGCCAGCACTAACAATGTTACCGTTCACCACATTTTGACTGACACGTCAGTGGCAGAGTAGTCACTGTCATCTTCATCTTATCATTTCTTGGTCACCCGATCATGACCATATCTTCTCTGGCAGGTCTGCACCTCTTGGGCAGTCATATTCGCGAAGCCTGTCATACTGTCACCTCTGTCACGCGTGTCACCAGCTGGACAAACCCGGCGCGGTACCATGAGAAGCCGGCGTTTGTTACACATGGTTCGCTCCTCAGGGCTCAGTGAAGTCGAGCGCTGCAGAGATGTGGAATCGTGCTTGTCAGCGATAGGCACTGATTCTGAGCGCTTCCTAGATTATTCCTTCTTCCATGTGAACAACCTCTTTGCCTTGGGGTTCTTTCGATTGCCTTTTTCCCCAGTGCTACTCTTAGCTCTTTTCTTTCCAGTGGACTTAGGCCCTAAGGCCACGATGGAAGAAGTGGCAGCTGGTGTCACTAGTTCCGCTTCTTCTGACTTAACAACTGGCGATGCGCGAGTTTCTACCAGCATTTCTGAGCTCAGATACTGCGAAGGCGTTTTCACGCACGTTGGGGTAGCGATTGTTGGCTCTGTGTCACTTTTTTCTGCGCGTTCCTTTTCCCTGCGTGATGAACGAGGGTCGTAGCGAGAGATGTCTAAACAACCCCCTCTGAATGAGGCTCTTTTGGCAGTACGGTCCACTCTGTCATGGACTTTGTCATTATTGTGACCCCTGATCCATTTGAGGATAATTTTACGGTGGTCTCCTTCACTGTAGAAGCCAAGTTCTTCTAGCAGTAGGCGGACAGCCTGCACATCTCTGCGATTAGCTTCACGTAATTTGTCACGGGCACTCATGGATCTGCCATCCTTTGTTACAGCAGATATTGCGGCCATGGAGTCCGAATAGTATAGAATCGATAGCGTATCCAAGTTTGGCCATAATGTGGCCTGTACGCCTGAACCAGTTAAAACGTTTGTCTTTTGTGTGACTATAGGTTGCATAGTGTGAGAAGGGGAAGCCCGAGATAGCATTATTACTCATTTCATAGTTCATGTTGTGAATCATTATTTTAAGCCTTACTTTTAACACTTACCTGCAAAACGGCATCAGTACCAGTAGTATAACGATTCGTCATTTAGGTGTTAAGGAAAGCAAGCGACGTGAGCAAGGCATTCTGAGCCCATCTTGCAGCAAGCGTGCGCAGGCTCACGAGGAGGAGCTTCGTGAGGCCGATGTGATAGATGATTAGTAAGGCGCCCCTTCTAAGGTGGTAAAGAACATTACATGCACACCTAGCGACCATTCATGCGGTCCCATTTACTAAAGTAATATGCACCCTTGGCCTAGGTGTATCATCTTATCATATGTTTTATAATGAATGTAGTATATGCTTAATTGTGTGATGCATTCATGTGATCAAAATTTCACTGCTATGCTTTGACCTATAGTCCTGTTGTGTTCTAGTCCTGCTCTGGTCTAGTCCTGCTGTGTTGCTGGTCCGTCGCTCCTGCGCCGCAATGTTCTCTTACCACAATATCGTCTTATCATATGGTTAGCACAAATTTAGTATATGCTGTGTGATGCCGGCATTCATGTGATCAAGATTTCACTGCTATGCTTTCACCTATAGTCCTGCAGTGCCGTGATCGTCCTGTTGTAGTTCTGTTGTGCTGTTGTTATGCCGTTGTGCGGCAATGTTATCGTATGGCAAGGCAACGATGCGGGTGTACTAGCGTGCTGCTGTGGTATCCTCCGCAGCAATACCATGGTGTGGTGTGCCATAATGCTATGTTATGCTATCTTATTCACTTCTATAGAGTGATGACGACCTCAGGACTTTTTTTGATATATTGTCTCGATATAAGGTCCAAACTACTGTCTAACCACATAGTATTGAACATTATATAATGCCACATTATATAATGTTCAATATATGGTTATGTCACCTTATATTGAACATTATATAATGCCCCCCGAACTAATGTTAATATACTGTATATGTTACTGTCACCTCGGTCAAACTAATGTTAATGTTAAGGTTCACATTATATTGAATATAATGTCACCCCTGGTCGTGTATGGGTGCTCGATAGGACGAATAGGCTCTTGCACTATACATTATGCAACATGTCTTGGAAGACCCCCGCGAATAATGCGGCCAATAAGAAAAGTGTGAAAAGAGGGAATCAATACGTTCGGCTATTGCGCCTTAGGCGGTGGAAGCGTAATAAACGTTTTCAGAGATTCAGGAAGAGACTGGATACTTCCAGTACGATCACCTAATGAAAATTCCATCAAGAACAAATGGTTTCACTGTAACTTATGGTGACAGTCCTGATACGTGATGGCACACGACGGTTGAGATGATACATGCATGATATGATTCTAACCCTTGGTCATAAATTGTATGACACGCTACCTGGGATGGGTACGTGATGGTGTATTGCGACAACATGTTGCGAAGATACCGGGTTGATTATCTACATGCATCGCATTCGGAAGATCCGAGGTCCTGTATGAAGTCGGTAATTATATATACATTACACTCGAACAAGACAGAACAAGGCTTAACAACAGCTCGTACGGAACGTTTGCAGTATTTTATGCGACGTGATGACGTGAACGGCCATGGCTTATGAGCTATATATTCTTCCATCAATGCATGCAACCCAGTATCATCCTCGTGTGTAAACGAGCCAGCTGCATCCAAAGCTCAGCTCAGGGCGACACGGATACAATACACCTATCGTACACAAAGTCAAGACTTGTTTGTAAGTGGTCAGTGCGAATATTGCAGGAATATTGCAAGTATATATATACGCACGCGCGGTGAACGGTCTGTTCCTGACGACCACGCACAAGTTCGGCTTTGAGACGTTATTTTCAAAGGGTACGCGTTATCGAGCCAGCTGCCTACATGCATGTGTTCGTAACACAGCATGCATTACCGCGCGTGTACGGATAATCACGTGGTGCATGGTGATATAATCTGTGTATGCAGCGACCTTCACTCATACTTACACGTATGTGTTTTTCACGGTGTGGATCGCTTCGTATGTAGCCTTGTATGCCCCATCGCGCCGGGACACACGTCATGATTATCACGGTCTGATTTACCAATCGGATGCCTCTGTTGCTTGGCACGAATCGCACAATGCGTGGTGGTAAGCCAGAGTGAATACTACAATAGTCATGGTGTCAACATATGTGTGCAGTGTTTTATAGCGTGCCGACACCTTACCTCTACTATACTTACACCAACCCCCTAGCATGTATGTAATGTATGCGACACATTTAGATTGTGTGTAGCTTGCCTGAAAAATATTTGGAACTTGCAGGATATCTCTATTTCGCGCGCGCGTTGCTTGCAACATGTTTGTGGCGTGTAACTATCATTGGTGCACCGAGTCATCTATATGTAACGAGTTATAGCATATATGTACTACATGCCTGTGGCGACGATATGCCGCATGCGAAAAATACCCGCAACATCTCTGCGGCATATCTCGACTACGGTATACGTCAATACGTGCAGCATGCAGGCACCACGTATGCAACCCAGCATGTATATAGCAGGTCTGCATTCCTCGTCTAGCATACCGGAAACACGATTGCAAATGCTTGTACTGCGCTGGCAATTTTGGTGTCGCAGGCATGCTGCAAGCTCTTGTCTGCAGCACATCTATGTAACACGTGCTGCAACCTGTATACCGCTACAAACACGGTGTAAGCATACTTGATATACTGCAATCATACTGAATAAGTGTTAAACACCATACTGCAAATCCGTTTAGTATGCCTGCAGCACGTTAACGCTGGTGCTGGAAGTATCTAGAAACGTAGGGAGCGCATAAGTCATGCACCATGCCGAATTCCAAGGAACCGCACTTTATTATTGATTTAAACAACGAGCTCCCTATCATCTCTATACACCTCACAGCTGTGGCAGATGATAAAGTACCGCATTTCCCCTGCACTACTGTTCAGTTGTACTTGTCAAACATTCTCATATGGAACATATACACACTCCAACCGAGGGTTTCTCAGAAAGTACATGTGTACTTAAAACATGAAGCTCAATATACAAAGTTACTTCCACAAATTATGCATCGCGATCTTTTGCCGCGATCAACTAGTAAATATTCCACATGCCTGTATCTTATGCATACATAGTTTTTGTGAGCTCCGCAATCGTGTCCTTCATTGCACATAATTCCTTCACAGCCTGCAAAAATCACGAAGCATACCACTCACCCTACGAAAATAGGAGGCACGCCACTCACCCCATGGACAATTAAAAGCGGTCCACTCACCTCACAATAAAGTAAACGCACGCCATTCACCCACAGAAAATAGATAGCATGCCACTCACCCTACAACAAAATATTTAAAACGCACTTTTGTGATAGCACACACATATCACACTATCACTATGGAGTGAAACTTCTGCTGACTAATCCGATGCAGACTGAAAGGGATTCCCCAACTCTCTCCTCTCAGAGACGAAGCCACGTTGAATGGACTGATACCGAATGCACTCACACTCACGAATGCATAGAATATAACACTCCAGAACATCAGAATGTCATCAACTGGCACCGAGCTAGCAATGCGCAAGTGTGACAGAGGATCGACGCTGCACCGAAAAGCACCGACACACACTCGAGCAACTGCGGCGTGCTCACAACGGGAGAATACCTTCAGAAGCAGTTGGGTCGCTTCGTCCGCGGCAAGTGAGGCAGACGGTGTTTTGTCGTCGGCAGACAAAGGGTCAGCGCCGGCTATCTGCTTCCGGGAGCGCGTGCGCTCTGCTAAGACGAGATTGCGCGCATCCGCGACGATGCGCCGCAGGTCCGCGCAGCTGAAGCCCTCACAGCGCTGCGCCACTGCACCAAGCCGGCACCCAAAACAATCCCCAAATGCTGCAATGCCACTTTCAGCGGCCTCAGGGGCTCCCTCCAGCCAGGGGGCCCTCTCTCCGCACCCCAGAAACAAGCGGCATGCCCCGCGTCCCTCCAGCCAGGG
>LGRX02008229.1:0-14362 GCA_001247695.2 Cymbomonas tetramitiformis | reverse complement strand
GAGCTATGGCCGCTCTTCAATACTAAGTATAATTTGGCAACCGTGAGAATTTGGGGATATAACAAAGAAAGTTCCAAATCTTACTTTAAGCCGCTTTGGAATATCGCGCCGTGCACTGCGCTATCTGCCTCCAGGGCAGCTAAAGCTGTACCCAAATCTTCCCATAGTTTTGTGTCCATGGAATTCACCGGCTCCCTGCCAACAGCTTAGCTTAGCCTTATTAAGTACTATCCAAACAAATTCCACACAAATAAACTGGAACACTGCGACTCGCGAACGGGCGAGAAACAAGTCACGAGCTATGGTGGGTCTAGGCAACTATCAACTTACTTGCAAATGCTAACAATTGCATAGTTATCAATTTTTTCAACGTTTACATGCATTATAGCCTTGGAGAAGCCAAAGAAAAGACGGGTTTCGGAGTGAGAGGAAACGGATAGTTGAATCGGGCCCGAAAACTTTATCTCATTTAGATTACAAACGAGCTCTGGAAACTTGAAACTTCTGTCGATCGACTGTTCAACTAACTGTAACGGTTGTCAAACAACGACGAAGTAATATAAACAAATAAGATATTTATTGGCTAGATCTGAAGATCTCCAGAGTTTCTGGATAACATGCATAACACGGTCAGATGAAAATTTCTCGGATGAAAATTTCCTCGCGGCTATCGATATAAACTGGGGTGCGCCAGCGCCATGCTGAAATCCGGTCTCAGAAGTGAATTTGGACATTGGACGGCTCCGGAAATCACGGTCAAAGTTGCCCAGTGTTGGTCAACGGAAGGTGTCTCACTGGCCAGTTAAGTTAAATTTTTACATGATTGTTGCTTTTACAATCTATTGCGCCAATTGAGCTCTTGAGCACATATACCTCATGTATATATCTATACATATATATATACCTCATGTATATACCTCAGAGGTATATATGCTTCACTTGGGTAAGTGAAGCACATCCAACTTCGTGTTGGTGCACTCAAGGCGAATAAGGCTCAATCCGCGAGCGTCTTCAATAGGGTAGAGCTCGCTAGAAGTTTGTGACCGTTTGCAACATTAATAATAATAATAATAATAGGCATGTGGCACGCGTGGGTGGTACGTTTATGCATAATTTGACGAATTTTCGAAAAAATGACATTTAGAAGTGTTAGAAGGTTGGAGAAGTTTGGAGAAGGTTTGGACAAACTCAAAAATGTAAAATTTTGACATTTCGGGTTTTGGAGTAGCCGTGCGGGGCCATTTCGTTTACTGCAAATACCAGGGAATCAAGTTGTGCACATGGAATGCTTGCGCGACACATTAATAAGTTTATAAAAGGCCATTACAAGGTTTGGGAAGGTGCAACATGATAGTAGAAGGCAGTAAAAAGTTGCATGTCCAATATTTTAGGGTTTTAGGGTTGCTGGCGGGGTGGTGTGGGTGAAATATTAGTTGTGAGAGGGGGTTCGGCGTATGCGGGTCCGCTATAAAGTGCACAATTTCGGGAAATGATGATATTACACGGTTTGATATTGATAGTCTTGCAATATAAGATGGTTCTCTGTCTCCCAGAGGGGCCCCCTCCCCTCCCCACCACCCCTCCCCTGCCCACCGACCCCCTTCCTCACCCAAATACCCCCACTTCAATTTCCCCACTGCCTTCGATACGCCCACCCCTCCACTCACCCGGCCATGGCTGCTTCTCCATCTTCTAGAGTTTTTTTGCTTAGCACCTAGCTTTTTCTCTAGATGTCACCCTGCTGAAAAGTGGGCTGAGCCCCTTTGTGGGCGCGCTATAGCAGAGGGAGTAGCCCCTGGTGTTTTCACTAGCCTGCTCTGCAGGGATACCGCACTCTCAGGACTTTGTCCCCTTTGCTAGCGTAAATGTTTTATTATTATTATTACAGACCCCTAGGACCAACACTGGACTGCTGACTGATCTATAGGTTCGTGCTGTGACACACGCTGTGTCACAGGTAGGCTAGTTTCCGAGACCGTTGCGAGACCGTTCCGGGTATATCTAGCTTAGGGTTTATTATCTTAGGGAGTTTATCCACACAGTTCGGGACCCTCTGATATCTAGTGAACTAGGATATTCCGGTAGGTCGTGGCCCCATCCACGCTTTATTCCACTTGCTAGTTTGGCCATGATTGGCTAAACGGCCGCTCGGAGAGGTGGTGCGCGTTTGCGCGTTTGGGCATTAGTGGAGATTATGAGATGAGCGGCTTGCGGTGAGCGACTTTGAGCCGCAGCTATGGGGTGCCGGCCTGGATCGGGTTTCGTCGTCGCAATGTTCACTATTCGCGGTTTTCTGCTCGCTCTGATCCTGCCTGCTGCCGTGTTTTGGGCTGGTGACTTAAGCACCTTTGACTTCGACGACATCTTCCTTCGCCCCTCGCTAGCATGGCCCGACCGCTCTTTCCGTGTCTGTGACGTCACATTTTCTCCGCGACCCTACCCAAACGTGCTGCAGCGTACCGCCTCCCCTCAGGCTTATCTAGAGATGGGAATCACAACGAGATCCAAGAAGTCCCTCACGAGGGACAGCGACATCGACGCCTCTCTGAGGTTGATCGACGGGGTACGGAACACGCCAACGGCAGCTACGCCTTCTGTTCCTACCCCCAACCCTGCATCGAACGAAGACGCGGACGTGGCCGTCAGACGTTACTTGCAGGAGCAATCCAAGTTGGCGGACGAGATCTACAAAGCGCGTCTCCATCGGGCTTGGGCCAAGAGTATCCGTGAGGATATTCTTGGTGACAAGAAACATCATTTCCGCGGTACGGACGACGCTGGCCTTCTGTCCGACCTGGTGGTGCAGCTGCGTACGGAGTTTCAGTCGGCCGGACTGGAACTGTGTGCCTTTGACCTCGACGACCCTCTGGCTCCGGTGGTCAACAAGGTGAATGGCCTCTTGTACGACGTTCTGGCTCTCGTGGTGGAGAAGCACAGCAACGCCTACGTCTGGCTCACTGGTACGGATTCTTCGACTGACCGAGATGGTCGGCGTGCTCTTGTCGACATCATCAAGGGCTCTGTACCAGTGGCGCTGCGGGAGTCGCAGCAGGAGGAGCATGCGGCTTTACGTTATCCCGCAAACGTTGACCCGCAGCCGATTTTGGCTAAGGAACAGCGTTTGGTGCGGGATAACAGGACTTCAGACTGGACTCCGACCGAGGCAACACGAAAATTATCTCTCTACACCCGCCTCGACCCCGTGTTTTACGCGGCGGTAAAGGTCCGCTATCCCATGGCTGCCGACCTGTCCCACGTGTCCCTTGCTTCTCTTCGCTCCTTGGTGGTCGAGATTTATCAGTCTTGGGCGCAGACGGACGGGGGGAAGGCAGCTTCTGGTGCGGGCGGGGTCTCCGCACACCTCTCCAGCAGTGAGTACGATGCGCTGCTCCAGAAGATCACGGAGCTGACGGAGCTCGTACAGCGGCAGCGGGGTGAGGCCGCTCCGGTTGTGCGTCAACAACGGGAGCGGGTGCAGCAGCGGCAGCAGCAGCAGCGGGGGCAGCAGCCGCGAGGATTCCGTGTGGGGACCCACAAGGCCCCACCGGTGGGATTCGACCGTGACGATCAACGGGCAAGGCCGTTCTGCGGTAGGTGCAAGAAGGCGGGGAAAGGTGAGGCGTATCACTTCTACCGCGACTGCCCGTTGGGCGGGCGCCAACACCCGCCCACCTCTGCCGCGGCATTTTGCGTTCCCATCGACGAGGAGGACGCAGAGGGGGTGCACGCACTCGCCATGTGTGCGTTGTTCCAGCAGGCGGCGGATGACGGAGCGGAGTCCTTCGCGCGTGCGGCAGCCGCGTACGGGCCGCCCGCGGTGCTTTCTGCGGGAGCGGTGGGCGGCATTGACGTGTCCGCCTACGGCTTCACCGTGGAGCAGCAGCCGGATTCCGAGGGGGACGACATTCTCCGCAGGCTCGACGATCTTGCCGCGGAGGTTCACTCCGCGGCCAACCCACAGGTGCATTACACTCACGCATCTTTCCCGCCTCCTGCCGGTGACGGCAAGGGGGCTTCGGCTCTGGTGTGCGTACCCGCCGCAGCGGTGGCCACACCGGAGGAGCAGGTTCCGGCAGGTGGTGCGGCGGCATCGGCATCCGCCGTGCCGGCCCCTGCTATGCCTGTCTCGCAGGGAGAAGATGTGAAGCCCGCGCCACTTCAATCGGCGCGGGTGACCACCACAGCGGACGCGGACGGTGAGTTCGCTGGGTTCGTTCAGACCGTGAACCACGCCGCCATCGGACAGGTTGATCTCACGGGGTACGACACGGACGATTACGAGGACCTCGCTGACGGCAGCTTCGTCGTGAAGCCGCGGGCCTCGGCCATCTCGGCAAATCACTCGTCAACGCCCGCGGCCCAAGCACCTCACTCTGGTGGTGTTCTGGAGGATTGGCGTGAGGGTGCTCCCCGCAGCTACGGCTGTGGAAAGCCTCCGTGGGGCTTCCCCGCCCACGCGGGCTTGTGGGGGATGCCCTTCCTTCTCTCTTTCATTCTCTTGATCTCTGTCATGGGAGTAGGAGCAGCCACCTACACGGTGGCCAACGACGTCGACCCTGTGCAGGTATCGGGTCGGGCTGCGCTGCAGCCTGTGCTGTGCAGGGGCGAGGAGTCACCGCTTGACACGGTGCCATGTGCCATCCCGCCTCGTCGCCACCGGCGGGTGCAGCGGCGGCAGGGCCTCTACATGGCTCCGGTGCCGTGGAATCCCGGGCCGCCGCCGCCTGGCATCTTATTTGAGGGCGGTCCTCCGTTGTCGCCGGCGTCGTCTTCGGATGACGAGGCGCCACCTTCGGGCAGCACTTGGCAGCACCCTGGTGCGGTGCAGCCTCCCGTGATCGACGAGATCAACAACACCGACTCCGTCAAATTCTCTGACGAATGATTTCTCAGTGGCCGACACCTTGCACTTTGGCAGCCCTGTGTTACTCCGCCGTGCTACGGCGGACTACTACAGTGCTCGTTGTGGTGGCGGTGCTCCTCTGGCCATTGACCCCGAGTAGTTATACTTCTGGTTCTGGCAGTACACCACTTTCATGGTGGTGTGCTGAGATGTACTTTGACCTCAACACGGTCTTCAATCTGGTTTATGCTTTTGCTTTGACAACTTTGAACTCTTCAAGCTGACTTGCTGACACAGTGCCTTTCAGTAGTTTGGCAGGACCTATATGCCTGTATGTTTCTGCACTTGTGCCGGCTAGGGGGTTTCAATTTGTGTATCAGAATTGCACAGTTGAATTAGCAGTTAGGTTTGTCACCCTAGCTCCTACCCTAACTTATCTTAACATTCTGACTCTCCTAGACAGTCACCACCCACAGTGCTGGGGTGGTGTGCTGGAATCTGTATAGGCAGCCCTGACTGGGAGTCCCGGTGCAGGCCCCTATGACAGACCCCTAGGACCAACACTGGACCGCTGACTGATCTATAGGTTCGTGCTGTGACACACGCTGTGTCACAGGTAGGCTAGTATCCGAGACCGTTGCGAGACCGTTCCGGGTATATCTAGCTTAGGGTTTATTATCTTATCAGAGTTTTATCCACACAGTTCGGGACCCTCTGATATCTAGTGAACTAGGATATTCCGGTAAACGCAATTATTTCCCCCAACAGTCGCGGCGGAACCAGCCGCGTGCCCCGCGGAACCAGCGGGGTACCGACAACGGCAGATTGGGGGAAAAACAGAGCGTTCCTTCGTGTGTCACTCTTCGCCGCCTACGTGGCACTGTGGGGAGACAGTACTCTGTACCGCACCAGAATCGCCATCAATAGCCAGAGTAGCTCAACGGCAGAGCGCTCGTCCGGTATGCGAGAGGTCACGGGCTCGATCCCGGCCTGGCTCACCTTTTTCGGGCTTCTGGTCTAGCGGTGTCACAGTTTCTGTTTCCCCGTGACAAACCCGAAAGTGAAAGCATTCTGACCGTAGCCCAATATATAGTCTTAGCTATATATCTCAAAGGTTATGGTGCGCCAGGCACCTTCCACTACTTTTGGTAACATGATTGGCTAAACGCCTCCGCTTGGTGGGGCGTTGGGGCATGACGCGCGCCACCCCCTATGCCATATCGCGAAAATGGCACCCAGGACGTAAACCGTGTGTCACATGCTCCGCGTCAGCAGACCTCGATTCCAAATTCGTTTTGAGACCGAGAAAAGGCATCTCCAGATTTTCTCAGCTGCTCGCACGAGCTTCGGATGTGCATGTCACGATCGTGTCGCCAACTCTGAGGAGACGATGCACGATTGCACGTTATATAAAGATCTCACTGGGTGCCCGATCTACTGAGTACACACGGCATATTTCCACCCGACAGATTAAATCTGCTTTCTCAAAGCGATCGAAGCATAACTCCAAATATTTGCAATAATCATAAGTTACATACATTTAAATGTAAATTAAACACGTGATTGGATAGAGGATTCCTTCCATTTCTTCGCATCATCTCCTCCTCGATACCTTAGTGGATCAGTCATCGATTAGCTGTGGTGATGTTTATCGAGGGAGCTGCCGATACGTGACGGTGCGAGGGTAATGAAAATCAGACGTGAAAATTACTCTCAGTGAATTCATAAAAGCTGTCGCAGCAATCGTTCAGACTTTCAGTAGGCCAGCGCTTCACGTTCACTTTCAGTACTTCTGAACGCTCAATTCAAGACGCGTTAGAAATTTCGAATTTTCAGACGGCGTGTTACCTTCTATTTTGTTACGAGGCGACTCGAGTCGCAAAGCTTGACGTCCACACTTGCTAGAGTTGTTGTGCCAACACCGCTCGTCGCATGTCGCAGGTTGCGTGTTTGCTTTCTTGAGGAGACGTTGTTGATAGCCTCTGGACGGCGTTGACCTGCGTATTCAAAAATTTTGTTCAGCTCTCGAAGTCCACAACGACTGGCATGGACCCGGTTTGACCGCGTCACTGAAAGAGTTTGAAAGCGCTTGTCAGCGCTCGTATATTTCCAAAGAACTTTACTCTTGGCTATTCTCGTTTCCAGTGCGACGCCGTTTTCACGCAACGAAAGCCGCTATTTCCCGCTCTATATGTGAGGTTGCGTTGATCAATGCCGCTATTGCCACACGAGCCTGTAATACTGCTTATCACTCCGCGCATATGCTGTGTTGTATATTGTCGTTAACTTGAGTAGCGTGATAATTGCTGACGTAATGTAGAGATATTCAAAGGGAAAAAGGAACGCACGGGTTAATAAGCTCCGCACAAGCCACAATGAGTAGCGAAAACGTGTCCCCAAACGTAAGCCAACAAGCCGCTCCACCAGTTCCGAGCGCTGCGCTACTCGGAGCTCTTGCGTACCTGAAGACACACTGCCCGCCACTTCCACCGCCTCCGCCACCTGATCCCAACGTGATAAGAAGAAGAGGCGGGCAAACTAAGCACGATGACCCAACGAACGCGCGTTACTCGATTGTCAGGGCCTCCCTTAATGAAGATAGCGACAAAGCCAACTTCGACCTGATAAGAAATACGGCGCAGCGCTTTTGAAAGCCACAGGAGTCTATGACTGCAAGAAATCGCCAGGAGAGTGCCACAGCGACTCTCACGTGGTGAGATATCTTGCGGGTCATTATATTTCTGATATCGAGAAGTTTTTCAAACGTCAAACCGAAGATGCCGAGCGAATCAAGTCTTCGGAAAATGAGCTGCGCGAGCAACTTCGTTCCGAGTTCGCGAGTTCGAACAGAAACCTTGAAGTAAAAGTGCAGAGATTGACTACCCGAAGAATACTGAAGTTTCGAATTCTTTAGCAGAAAAAATAGCAATTATCCACGCGAAAGATGCGGAAATAGCTCAACTCAAGAAGCAACTTGAGGAATACTCCACACCAGGAGCACATCCCGCCGGGTCGATGACACTGGCGGATCGAGAGGGACTCCGGGATAAAATTCCCACTTTCCTTGGAGTCAAAGATGCCTTCCAAAACCTTCAAAAACGTGTGCATGAAAAGGAAGCCAGGTGAGAATGAATTATGTTTGATGCTGTTTTCTTGGTTTACATTTTTTATGCTCATGTCTTACAACCTGAGACTAATACTTCATCATACCCTCAGAAGATTTCATCTAAGCCTATAGTAGGTCTGGGACGGTACAGTCGGGGGTTAGCCCAAGCTGAGAGGTGAATCTCAGTCTGCCATACCAAGTTTGCTTACATCTGCTTACATCAGGTGAAAGGGCGGCCCCATTTGATGGTTGCGCTATGAGGGCTCGCGGTTGAGGCACGCGTCGTTACGGAGTAATTGTGTTTATCGCTGCAGCGTACCCTACGTGATTTTTTGGATGTCCACGGGATTTTCGTTTAGACTGGAATTGATCACTCTTTGTCGCGGACTTCTTGCGCAACGTGTACTTCGACTTCCACACTTCTACAATCGGGATTTCACAGTTACGGAAGTTTTGACTGCGTTTGCCATTACCATTTCCGCGAGTTCCTCCTCTCCGCGCCATCGTCACCTTACCCCGACGTACCCACCTATAGGATTTTTATCATGAGTGTTTCTTCGCACGCTACGCCTCCCATGGGGGCTCACAACCGAATCCGGCTTGACACGATTTTTTCCCGAGACGTTGGGATGCGCTATCGGCCGACACCTGCATCTCCGGCGGCTAATTTGACGGCCCCTGAGCGGACACGTGCCGTGGCCGTTCAGAATTCATCATGGGACGTGGATTTGATCAAGAGGACATCTCGAGACGCTCTTGGCTCCAAAGATGCGTCATTCCGAGGTGACGAATCGGACCGCAATGTACTATGGACATCGTTGGTGACATATTTACAATCGGCATTTGAGCTGAAGGACGCCGCCAACGACACCCTCTTCGACTTGGCGGATGCCACCAAGGAGGTCAACAACGTCTACAACGCCATTCTCTTCGTACGACGTTGACATCTTTAACGAAGCCGCACTCACCCGCAAGGCGTTGGGTGGACGCTTCTGGACGTGCTTCCCCGCGAGATGGGAAGCGGGCTTTGCTGCTTGAGGTCACGAAAAGGCTACTTCCTCGAGTTCTCCGACCCCTTGGGAACTACGAGGAGTTGTGTGCCATCCACTTCGCCTCCAACCTCGACCCCGATCCGTTAATCCAAGACTTCGACGCCTGCCTAACGGCTATCCGCAACTCGCCCTCTGGTCCGCTCGACGACATGATGGCCAAGAAGCAGCTACTCGCGTCCCTCGACCCCATCATGTACGACAAGGTCACCACACCGCTTCGGCTCGACGTGGACTTGGCCAAGGTCGACCTCGAGGACATCTACGCCCACATCCTCGAGATTTGGGAGAGCGAGAACGGTGTTACCCGCGGGAAGCAGCCTAAACCGTCACCTCCGACTTCCCCGGCATTGCTTTACTCTGGTGACGTGAACGTGAAGGACCTCATCATGGAGTTCGAGAAGCAATTGGAGGCCGCCACTTCGGCTCTCGTGACGCTCAAGGACTCCGTCACGAAGAGCGACGAGCCCCTTTCGGGCTTTGTGGATTCCTCCCGTCGCCACCCGCAGCGTGACGGTAAGCGTGGTGTCTCTTTCCCACCCTCACGTTGGCGGGATGAGGCGCAACAGGAGGGACGACGGCAAGTTCCATGGCCGCGACAATCGTATGGATCGTATGTTTGGAGGCTATGGCGGGCGAAAGAGCTTCCGCTTCGCCGCGAGCCCGCTCGAGACCGACGGGAATTGGCGACAAGACCACTACAAGAAGCACTCCGCCCACAACATCTCCTTTCACGTGGCCTCCTCCGCCTTCGTCCCTGAGTGCGCGCGTTGTCCTCCTGGACACTACCACGACACCGCGAATTGCCCCACGGACGACATGGCATGCGCGGAGTGCGACTTGGTGACTGCCGACGAGAACGACGAGATCGTCTCCGCGTTCCAGACCGCCTTCGACGCTCAGGACGACGCCACCTTCGCTCGACTTTGTGAACAACATGATCAACCCGTTGTTCGTCACGACGAAGAGCCCTTCACCTTCGCGGACGACATCAACATTGGCCTTCGGGCGCAGTACGCGGGCTTAAAGCCTTCTCCGCCCTCTCTCCTTGCTACACGCGTGCACGAGGCGCGCACGGCTCTCCGTGAGCTGAAGCAGGTAGCCGGTGGTGCTGAATCGGCCCCACAACATTTTCTCATGGTTCATTTCGGCTCGGCCGCGCCCGCCGTGATCGACGAGAACATCGTGGAGCCTGAGCCGCAAGTGACAATCGAGAGCGACGAGAACGCGTTAATCTTCCCGAAGCAGTTCGTCGACAACGAGCCCCCCTTCGAGCAGTCCTTTATGGACGGCATGTCTGTGAAATTGGGCTTCTTCGAGCCCGAGCCGCAGGTCTCACTTCAATCCTTCAACCCCCTGCCTCCGTACATTTCTTCCACGCATGATTCGACTAGCGTGGCTGACTCGGAGTCGGGCGACGAGGAATTGCATGCGGACGCACCGCCACCCGCTCCACGGGTTGGTGGTGTCCGGACACCGTCAATTGGAGATCTTCTCACGGCAAGCAGCACTGCCGGCTCTGTTCATGTGTGTGAGCATGGCTTTGCTCGACACCGTCACCGCCTCCGCACTTTGTGCCGTGGAGATTGCTCCACGGGCGGTGGTGTGCGGACAGTACTTCAATTATCAAAATTGCGTAATGGACTTCTTCCCTGACTCCGCCTTTCTGGACTCTGGACCCGCTGATCCCGACGACAACTTCAATCTGGACTCTGGTTTTCCGGACTCTGACACTTTTGACTTCTTCGATCTGGACTTTGAGATTGACAACAACAACATCTACAGTGAACTCTGCTTTGTGGACCACTTGCAAAGTGACCAGTACCCTGCGGTACATTACGATGTACCCAAGCGTTCTTGGGTACATCCCCCCGTACCCAAGAATTTTCGACATAGCATGCACCATATTGACACTCAATACACCGCACTTTGACCTCAAGTCATCGTCGAGGATAGAAATATAACATTTGACACGTATATTCAAGATGGGACATGGACGACCGCGCACTGCGCCACTATGGCGAGCATGCCCCTTGCTGAATAATCATTTCCACATGTTTCGTTCGTGATCAAGAAACGTTGCTTAACTTTGAAGCCATTTTGCTCGGTGAAAATGAAGTCGGATGCAATTTTTCACATGACACTCTAGATAGCGTAGCTCGTGAACTTTTCAACATCGGTCGCCAAATTTTGAATTGACCTTTTACACCATCCATAAGTGTGCCTAAAGGTCCATGTACCCAAGGTATGTACCCAGCAAAATTGTCAACTATAAATCACTATAAATCTGCAAATTGACAACTATGATACCACATGAAAATCACCCAAATGATCGCAACTGCTCAAAGCGAGTGGTTGTATATCTGAAGGGAAGTCATGAGGACATGTCTTATCAACCATAAGGCCATCGGACACAAATCTTGCATGGACGACCCAAGGATGTACAAGTGACCTTGGGTACATCCCCCCGTACCCAAGGCCGGGTACTGGCCAAAAGTGGCTAGAGTGGTTTTGTAACTGCTAGTAGCTTGCTAGATCAGTATTGGGCCAAGATGCCTTCCTCTGTGCACAGCTAGCTAGAGATTTGGGACCGCCCTGGCCAAGAGCACAGGCCCCCTCTAGAAATTGTTTCCACCGCTTGAGATGGTGTGTTTTCAGACTGCAACAACCCTGCTCCACCCTAACTCTTCCTCCGTAATAGTCCAGGGTGGTGTGCTGGATGTGGCACACCGTGTGTCACTTCCTGTTATCTGTAGTTCTGTACTAGTACTCGGTACAGTACGGGTGTCACAGGTTTAGGGCTTCCGGCATAAAGCCGAGACTATCTTATGTTTTATTTACACTCTTGCAAACCCGAAAGTGAAAGCATTCTGACCGTAGCCCAACATATAGTCTTAGCTATATATCTCACATGTTTTTAGACGGTGCTTTTCTGCTACTATTCTCAGGACCTGTAAACCACTTTGGTGAGGCCACCTCACGAAAGTGGTGCACGAAAGTGGAAAACCACTACGGTGAATCACCATGCTCGCTTCAGCGACCGCCATCAACAGCTCCATAGCCCTGCGATCCATGGCCAAGCCCAAAATGCTTGCCAGTTCTCCATCGTTCAGGCCATCCGCCATGCGTAACTCATCCGCACTGTAGCCCATGGCTCGCGATTTCTCGTCGAGGTTCACCTCTCGGGATTCCTCCTCAGTGTCCTCACCAGCGCTGCGCACAACGGTGCCCATTCTCGCTGATCGGAATGCTCTAGATCCTTGTGTTGCCATGATGGTGGGAAGGGCCTTAAATGATTCCCCTACCACGTTTACCACATAGTGGGGTGCGCGGTCTGTCCTCACCACAGGCCTGGGCTGCCAGCCCTTGCATAGGATCGATGAGACGACCCGTCCTTCTGGTCTCGCCAGTCGCCAGCACCTTGGATGCCCATCACGGAGCGAAATTGGTAGTTCTGGAACAGGTTACTCCAGTAAGCCCTCAGTCGGTGAGCGTAAGCACCTGCTCGCGCTGCGTCAAAGGACACTGGTCGGCCAATCACACTGGCGATGTAAGGGAACACCTCGGCCCTGATCTTGGTTCCAGGCCTGTGTGCCAGCGGAGAGACGTTCTCCAGGACGTAGCCTGGAGGTCGTTGCTTCTGTAGCTGCTGCAGCGTGGACAAAAGCCGAACCACTTCATAAAATAATTTGCTGTGTCCGCCATCCAAACCGGTGAGCGTACCGGCTGGAGAGAGATCCTGGCATGGAAACCCACACACCATGACCCACTGCTGCCCTCGAAGAGCTCCTGCTCGAATGAAGTCGGCGCTCGTGGTGTCGTGTAGATCGTGAGGTAGGGCCCCAAGCTCCACCGCATCGGGCGACATAAGGTCAGGATATCGCCTCAATAACGTTGTGCACCTGGCTCTGGCCACTGCCTGACTGCTTGATGATATGTCTTGATATAAGTATCGATTCACCTTTACTCTTTTGCGGAGCAACATCTCCAGGCCAGCACAGAGGCCTCCACACGGCTCATAACATACCACACCTTCTTCACGAGTTTGTGAGAAGGGCCGCTTGTCCAGCACCCTGGTGTCCGCCTGCTCAGGCTTCAAGATGCGTTCACCTTCAAAGTATTCGTTGCTGTATACAGCAGGACTGCCTTCGCCATGCGTGCCTCGTGTGGGTCGCACCAAGCTCAGCGCCTTCCAAGCTGCTCTGGCTAGCCTCCCAGAGTCGACCACCAGCTCGGGTTGCTCTGTGTCGAACAGGGCCGCATGATTGCACTCCAACTCATCTTGATGGCGCAAATCGAATAAGCGATGCACCGGACTCGTGCCCAGCTGCTCTCTGGCGGCCATCTTGCAGTAGTTAGCGACCTGCACCTCTGGCGCCACCTCTTCCCCTGCGGGAGTGTCACCAGCCAGCATGAAGCACAGGCTGTCGCAGAAATCCTTCGTGTAAACTTCCCCCACGCCTGCGTGAAGCGCAGATGCCTTCTCTCGCTCGTGCCTCGCCCCAGTCTCGTCTGTCGTGGACGGTGACGGGTAACGAGATGGCACGTCGGCATTGCTGTTCTTAGCTCCCGGGCGATACTGCACCGTGAAGTCGAACTCCTGTAGGCTGATCGCCCATCGTAGATGCTGTCCCTGAAGGTCAGACTTCTCCATCAAAGTGGTGAGTGGCGAGTGATCGGTCACCAGCGTGAAGTGGACGCCATGCAGGTACTGACTCAGCGTGCGCACTGCCCACACCACTGCAAGCATCTCAACTTTGAAGCTGGCGTACTGTCTCTCCGTTTTGCTCAAGGAACGACTGATCGCCATGCAGATATACTCCTTTCCATCGTCGTCCTTCTGGCCCAGCACTGCACCGATGCCATAGGTACTCCAGTCGGTGTACAATATGAGGGGCCTGTCATAATCAATTGGCCTCAGACATCTTCCAGCACAGAGCGAGTCCTTAAGGTCCTGGAGCGCCTGGTCCTGCTCCTTCCCCCAAGCTCCCTTGATATCTGTGATCTCTTTCTGAAGCAAGTCGTTGAGGGGGCGTGCCATCTCAGAATAGTTTGGTCCCCCTGGCTCACCCACCAGGTCCTTATAGTAGTTCATCATGCCCAGAATAGAGCGGAGCACAATCTTGTCCTGGGGCCTCGAAAGGTCCTGGATGGCCTTGCACTTTGCCTCCTGAGCACCAATAGAATTGTGCCCAATGCGATAGCCCAGAAAGTCCACCGTGGCTGCCCCAAAGGTGCTCTTGCCTGCGTGCAGCCTTATACCAGCGTCTTCTAGCGTGCGCAGCACCTCCTCGACGTCCTTCCTTCAGATGCTGCTCAGGCGTGGAATCATTGTAGACCACCACATCATCGACATACGCCACC
>LGRX02008228.1:0-14219 GCA_001247695.2 Cymbomonas tetramitiformis | reverse complement strand
CATGCATGCTCATGTATGCTCACGTAAGCGGGTCTCGCAACAAGATTGGTAGGCATGTGGCTAGATGCGCCTATGCTTATGACCACGCCTTGCCCAACGTAGCACGTACGCACACGTTATCAACGTTGTAACCACATCGTGTCGCACCTTGTACACCTGGTTAAAGGCGTTTAAGATGCTCACGCATGCTCATGTATGCTCATGCATGCTCATGTATGCTCACGTAAGCGGGTCTCGCAGCAGGATTGGTAGGCATGTGGCTAGATGCGCCTATGCTTATGACCACGCCTTGCCTGACGTAGCACGTACGCACACGTTATCAACGTTGTAACCACATCGTGTCGCACCTTGTAAACCTGGATAAAGGCGTTTAAGATGCTCACGCATGCTCATGCATGCTCATGCATGCTCATGTATGTTCACATAAGCGGGTCTCGCAACAAGATTGATAGGCATGTGGCTAGATGCGCCTATGCTTATGACCACGCCTTGCCCAACGTAGCACGTACGCACACGTTATCAACGTTGTAACCACATCGTGTCGCACCTTGTACACCTGGTTGAAGGCGTTTAAGATGCTCACGCATGCTCATGTATGCTCATGCATGCTCATGTATGCTCACGTAAGCGGGTCTCGCAGCAGGATTGGTAGGCATGTGGCTAGATGCGCCTATGCTTATGACCACGCCTTGCCTGACGTAGCACGTACGCACACGTTATCAACGTTGTAACCACATCGTGTCGCACCTTGTACACCTGTTTAAAGGCGTTTAAGATGCTCACGCATGCTCATGTATGCTCACGTAAGCGGGTCTCGCAACAGGATTGATAGGCATGTGGCTAGCTGCGCCTATGCCTGTGACCACGCCTCGCCTGACGTAGCACGTACGCACGCGTTATCAACGTTGTAACCACATCGTGTCGCACCTTGTACACCTGGTTGAAGGTGTTTAAGATGCTTACGCATGCTCATGTATGCTCATGCATACTCATGTATGCTCACGTAAGCGGGTCTCGCAACAGGATTGATAGGCATGTGGCTAGCTGCGCCTATGCCTGTGACCACGCCTCGCCTGACGTAGCACGTACGCACGCGTTATCAACGTTGTAACCACATCGTGTCGAACCTTGTACACCTGTTTGAAGGCGTTTAAGATGCTCATGCATGCTCATGTATGCTCACTTAAGAGGGTCTCGTAGCAGGATGGGTAGGCATGGGGCTAGATGCGCCTATGCATGTGACCACGCTTTGCCCGACGCAACATGTACGCTTATGTTATCAATGTTTCAACCACATCGTGTCGCACCTTGTACACCTGTTTAAAGGCCTTTAGAATGCTCACGCATGCTCATGTAGGCTCATGCATGCGCATGTATGTTCACTTAAGAGGGTCTCGCAGCAAGATGGGTAGGCACGTGGCTAGCTGCGCCTATGCATGTGACCACGCCTTGCCCGTCGCAGCACGTACGCTTATGTTATTAATGTTGTAACCACATTGTGTCGCATTTTGTACACCTGGTTGAAGGCGTTAATGATGCTCACGCATGCTCATGTATGCTCATGCATGCTCATGTATGCTCACGTAAGCGGGTCTCGCAACAAGATTGGTAGGCATGTGGCTAGCTGCGCCTATGCTAATGACCACGCCTTGCCTGACGCAGCACGTACGCACACGTTATCAACGTTGTAACCACATCGTGTCGCACCTTGTACACCTGGTTGAAGGTGTTTAAGATGCTCACGCATGCTCACGCATGCTCATGCATGCTCATGCATGCTCATGCACGCTCATGCATGCCCATGTATGTTCACATAAGCGGGTCTCGCAACAAGATTGATAGGCATGTGGCTAGATGCGCCTATGCTTATGACCACGCCTTGCCCAACGTAGCACGTACGCACACGTTATCAACGTTGTAACCACATCGTGTCGCACCTTGTACACCTGGTTGAAGGCGTTTAAGATGCTCACGCATGCTCATGTATGCTCATGCATGCTCATGTATGCTCACGTAAGCGGGTCTCGCAGCAGGATTGGTAGGCATGTGGCTAGATGCGCCTATGCTTATGACCACGCCTTGCCTGACGTAGCACGTACGCACACGTTATCAACGTTGTAACCACATCGTGTCGCACCTTGTAAACCTGGATAAAGGCGTTTAAGATGCTCACGCATGCTCATGCATGCTCATGCATGCTCATGTATGCTCACGTAAGCGGGTCTCGCAGCAAGATTGGTAGGTATGTGGCTAGCTGCGCCTATGCTTATGACCACGCCTTGCCTGACGTAGCACGTACGCACACGTTATCAACGTTGTAACCACATCGTGTCGCACCTTGTAAACCTGTTTAAAGGCGTTTAAGATGCTCATGCATGCTCATGCATGCTCATGTATGCTCACGTAAGCGGGTCTCGCAGCAAGATTGGTAGGTATGTGGCTAGCTGCGCCTATGCTTATGACCACGCCTTGCCTGACGTAGCACGTACGCACACGTTATCAACGTTGTAACCACATCGTGTCGCACCTTGTACACCTGGTTGAAGGTGTTTAAGATGCTCCCGTATGCTCATGTATGCTCATGCATACTCATGTATGCTCACGTAAGCGGGTCTCGCAGCAGGATTGGTAGGCATGTGGCTAGCTACGCTTATGCCTGTGACCACGCCTTGCCAAACGTAGCACGTACGCACACGTTATCAACGTTGTAACCACATCGTGTCGCACCTTGTACATTTGTTTAAAGGCGTTTAAGATGCTCACGCATGCTCATGTATGCTCATGCATGCTCACGTAAGCGGGTCTCGCAACAAGATTGGTAGGCATGTGGCTAGCTGCGCCTATGCTTATGACCACGCCTTGCCTAACGCAGCACGTACGCACACGTTATCAACGTTGTAACCACATCGTGTCGCACCTTGTACACCTGGTTGAAGGTGTTTAAGATGCTTACGCATGCTCATGTATGCTCATGCATACTCATGTATGCTCACGTAAGCGGGTCTCGCAACAGGATTGATAGGCATGTGGCTAACTGCGCCTATGCCTGTGACCACGCCTCGCCTGACGTAGCACGTACGCACGCGTTATCAACGTTGTAACCACATCGTGTCGAACCTTGTACACCTGTTTGAAGGCGTTTAAGATGCTCATGCATGCTCATGTATGCTCACTTAAGCGGGTCTCGTAGCAGGATGGGTAGGCATGGGGCTAGATGCGCCTATGCATGTGACCACGCTTTGCCCGACGCAACATGTACGCTTATGTTATCAATGTTTCAACCACATCGTGTCGCACCTTGTACACCTGTTTAAAGGCCTTTAGAATGCTCACGCATGCTCATGTAGGCTCATGCATGCGCATGTATGTTCACTTAAGAGGGTCTCGCAGCAAGATGGGTAGGCACGTGGCTAGCTGCGCCTATGCATGTGACCACGCCTTGCCCGTCGCAGCACGTACGCTTATGTTATTAATGTTGTAACCACATTGTGTCGCACCTTGTACACCTGGTTGAAGGCGTTAATGATGCTCACGCATGCTCATGTATGCTCATGCATGCTCATGTATGCTCACGTAAGCGGGTCTCGCAACAAGATTGGTAGGCATGTGGCTAGCTGCGCCTATGCTAATGACCACGCCTTGCCTGACGCAGCACGTACGCACACGTTATCAACGTTGTAACCACATCGTGTCGCACCTTGTACACCTGGTTGAAGGTGTTTAAGATGCTCACGCATGCTCACGCATGCTCATGCATGCTCATGCATGCTCATGCACGCTCATGCATGCCCATGTATGTTCACATAAGCGGGTCTCGCAACAAGATTGATAGGCATGTGGCTAGATGCGCCTATGCTTATGACCACGCCTTGCCCAACGTAGCACGTACGCACACGTTATCAACGTTGTAACCACATCGTGTCGCACCTTGTACACCTGGTTGAAGGCGTTTAAGATGCTCACGCATGCTCATGTATGCTCATGCATGCTCATGTATGCTCACGTAAGCGGGTCTCGCAGCAGGATTGGTAGGCATGTGGCTAGATGCGCCTATGCTTATGACCACGCCTTGCCTGACGCAGCACGTACGCACACGTTATCAACGTTGTAACCACATCGTGTCGCACCTTGTAAACCTGGATAAAGGCGTTTAAGATGCTCACGCATGCTCATGCATGCTCATGCATGCTCATGTATGCTCACGTAAGCGGGTCTCGCAGCAAGATTGGTAGGTATGTGGCTAGCTGCGCCTAGGCGTATGACCACGCCTTGCCTGACGTAGCACGTACGCACACGTTATCAACGTTGTAACCACATCGTGTCGCACCTTGTAAACCTGGATAAAGGCGTTTAAGATGCTCACGCATGCTCATGTATGCTCACGCATGCTCATGTATGCTCACGTAAGCGGGTCTCGCAGCAGGATTGGTAGGCATGTGGCTAGCTGCGCCTATGCTTATGACCACGCCTTGCCTGACGTAGCACGTACGCACACGTTATCAACGTTGTAACCACATCAAGTCGCACCTTGTACACCTGTTCGAAGGCGTTTAGGATGCTCACGCATGCTCATGCATGCTCATGCATGCTCATGTATGCTCACGTAAGCGGGTCTCGCAAAAAGGTTGGTAGGCATGTGGCTAGCTGCGCCTATGCTTATGACCACGCCTTGCCTGACGCAGCACGTACGCACACGTTATCAACGTTGTAACCACATCGTGTCGCACCTTGTAAACCTGGATAAAGGCGTTTAAGATGCTCACGCATGCTCATGCATGCTCATGCATGCTCATGTATGCTCACGTAAGCGGGTCTCGCAACAGGATTGATAGGCATGTGGCTAGCTGCGCCTATGCCTGTGACCACGCCTCGCCTGACGTAGCACGTACGCACGCGTTATCAACGTTGTAACCACATCGTGTCGCACCTTGTACACCTGGTTGAAGGTGTTTAAGATGCTTACGCATGCTCATGTATGCTCATGCATACTCATGTATGCTCACGTAAGCGGGTCTCGCAACAGGATTGATAGGCATGTGGCTAGCTGCGCCTATGCCTGTGACCACGCCTCGCCTGACGTAGCACGTACGCACACGTTATCAACGTTGTAACCACATCGTGTCGAACCTCGTACACCTGTTTGAAGGCGTTTAAGATGCTCATGCATGCTCATGCATGCTCATGTATGCTCACTTAAGCGGGTCTCGTAGCAGGATGGGTAGGCATGGGGCTAGATGCGCCTATGCATGTGACCACGCTTTGCCCGACGCAACATGTACGCTTATGTTATCAATGTTTCAACCACATCGTGTCGCACCTTGTACACCTGTTTAAAGGCCTTTAGAATGCTCACGCATGCTCATGTAGGCTCATGCATGCGCATGTATGTTCACTTAAGAGGGTCTCGCAGCAAGATGGGTAGGCACGTGGCTAGCTGCGCCTATGCATGTGACCACGCCTTGCCCGTCGCAGCACGTACGCTTATGTTATTAATGTTGTAACCACATTGTGTCGCATTTTGTACACCTGGTTGAAGGCGTTAATGATGCTCACGCATGCTCATGTATGCTCATGCATGCTCATGTATGCTCACGTAAGCGGGTCTCGCAACAAGATTGGTAGGCATGTGGCTAGCTGCGCCTATGCTAATGACCACGCCTTGCCTGACGCAGCACGTACGCACACGTTATCAACGTTGTAACCACATCGTGTCGCACCTTGTACACCTGGTTAAGATGCTCACGCATGCTCACGCATGCTCATGCATGCTCATGCATGCTCATGCACGCTCATGCATGCCCATGTATGTTCACATAAGCGGGTCTCGCAACAAGATTGATAGGCATGTGGCTAGATGCGCCTATGCTTATGACCACGCCTTGCCCAACGTAGCACGTACGCACACGTTATCAACGTTGTAACCACATCGTGTCGCACCTTGTACACCTGGTTGAAGGCGTTTAAGATGCTCACGCATGCTCATGTATGCGCATGCATGCTCATGTATGCTCACATAAGCGGGTCTCGCAACAGGATTGGTAGGCATGTGGCTAGATGCGCCTATGCTTATGACCACGCCTTGCCCAACGTAGCACGTACGCACACGTTATCAACGTTGTAACCACATCGTGTCGCACCTTGTAAACCTGGATAAAGGCGTTTAAGATGCTCACGCATGCTCATGCATGCTCATGCATGCTCATGTATGTTCACATAAGCGGGTCTCGCAGCAGGATTGGTAGGCATGTGGCTAGATGCGCCTATGCTTATGACCACGCCTTGCCTGACGCAGCACGTACGCACACGTTATCAACGTTGTAACCACATCGTGTCGCACCTTGTAAACCTGGATAAAGGCGTTTAAGATGCTCACGCATGCTCATGCATGCTCATGCATGCTCATGTATGCTCACGTAAGCGGGTCTCGCAGCAAGATTGGTAGGTATGTGGCTAGCTGCGCCTATGCTTATGACCACGCCTTGCCTGACGTAGCACGTACGCACACGTTATCAACGTTGTAACCACATCGTGTCGCACCTTGTACACCTGGTTGAAGGTGTTTAAGATGCTCCCGTATGCTCATGTATGCTCATGCATACTCATGTATGCTCACGTAAGCGGGTCTCGCAGCAGGATTGGTAGGCATGTGGCTAGCTACGCTTATGCCTGTGACCACGCCTTGCCTGACGTAGCACGTACGCACACGTTATCAACGTTGTAACCACATCGTGTCGCACCTTGTACATTTGTTTAAAGGCGTTTAAGATGCTCACGCATGCTCATGTATGCTCATGCATGCTCACGTAAGCGGGTCTCGCAACAAGATTGGTAGGCATGTGGCTAGCTGCGCCTATGCTTATGACCACGCCTTGCCTAACGCAGCACGTACGCACACGTTATCAACGTTGTAACCACATCGTGTCGCACCTTGTACACCTGGTTGAAGGTGTTTAAGATGCTTACGCATGCTCATGTATGCTCATGCATACTCATGTATGCTCACGTAAGCGGGTCTCGCAACAGGATTGATAGGCATGTGGCTAGCTGCGCCTATGCCTGTGACCACGCCTCGCCTGACGTAGCACGTACGCACGCGTTATCAACGTTGTAACCACATCGTGTCGAACCTTGTACACCTGTTTGAAGGCGTTTAAGATGCTCATGCATGCTCATGTATGCTCACTTAAGAGGGTCTCGTAGCAGGATGGGTAGGCATGGGGCTAGATGCGCCTATGCATGTGACCACGCTTTGCCCGACGCAACATGTACGCTTATGTTATCAATGTTTCAACCACATCGTGTCGCACCTTGTACACCTGTTTAAAGGCCTTTAGAATGCTCACGCATGCTCATGTAGGCTCATGCATGCGCATGTATGTTCACTTAAGAGGGTCTCGCAGCAAGATGGGTAGGCACGTGGCTAGCTGCGCCTATGCATGTGACCACGCCTTGCCCGTCGCAGCACGTACGCTTATGTTATTAATGTTGTAACCACATTGTGTCGCATTTTGTACACCTGGTTGAAGGCGTTAATGATGCTCACGCATGCTCATGTATGCTCATGCATGCTCATGTATGCTCACGTAAGCGGGTCTCGCAACAAGATTGGTAGGCATGTGGCTAGCTGCGCCTATGCTAATGACCACGCCTTGCCTGACGCAGCACGTACGCACACGTTATCAACGTTGTAACCACATCGTGTCGCACCTTGTACACCTGGTTGAAGGTGTTTAAGATGCTCACGCATGCTCACGCATGCTCATGCATGCTCATGCATGCTCATGCACGCTCATGCATGCCCATGTATGTTCACATAAGCGGGTCTCGCAACAAGATTGATAGGCATGTGGCTAGATGCGCCTATGCTTATGACCACGCCTTGCCCAACGTAGCACGTACGCACACGTTATCAACGTTGTAACCACATCGTGTCGCACCTTGTACACCTGGTTGAAGGCGTTTAAGATGCTCACGCATGCTCATGTATGCTCATGCATGCTCATGTATGCTCACGTAAGCGGGTCTCGCAGCAGGATTGGTAGGCATGTGGCTAGATGCGCCTATGCTTATGACCACGCCTTGCCTGACGTAGCACGTACGCACACGTTATCAACGTTGTAACCACATCGTGTCGCACCTTGTAAACCTGGATAAAGGCGTTTAAGATGCTCACGCATGCTCATGCATGCTCATGCATGCTCATGTATGTTCACATAAGCGGGTCTCGCAGCAGGATTGGTAGGCATGTGGCTAGATGCGCCTATGCTTATGACCACGCCTTGCCTGACGCAGCACGTACGCACACGTTATCAACGTTGTAACCACATCGTGTCGCACCTTGTAAACCTGGATAAAGGCGTTTAAGATGCTCACGCATGCTCATGCATGCTCATGCATGCTCATGTATGCTCACGTAAGCGGGTCTCGCAGCAAGATTGGTAGGTATGTGGCTAGCTGCGCCTATGCTTATGACCACGCCTTGCCTGACGTAGCACGTACGCACACGTTATCAACGTTGTAACCACATCGTGTCGCACCTTGTACACCTGGTTGAAGGTGTTTAAGATGCTCCCGTATGCTCATGTATGCTCATGCATACTCATGTATGCTCACGTAAGCGGGTCTCGCAGCAGGATTGGTAGGCATGTGGCTAGCTACGCTTATGCCTGTGACCACGCCTTGCCTGACGTAGCACGTACGCACACGTTATCAACGTTGTAACCACATCGTGTCGCACCTTGTACATTTGTTTAAAGGCGTTTAAGATGCTCACGCATGCTCATGTATGCTCATGCATGCTCACGTAAGCGGGTCTCGCAACAAGATTGGTAGGCATGTGGCTAGCTGCGCCTATGCTTATGACCACGCCTTGCCTAACGCAGCACGTACGCACACGTTATCAACGTTGTAACCACATCGTGTCGCACCTTGTACACCTGGTTGAAGGTGTTTAAGATGCTTACGCATGCTCATGTATGCTCATGCATACTCATGTATGCTCACGTAAGCGGGTCTCGCAACAGGATTGATAGGCATGTGGCTAGCTGCGCCTATGCCTGTGACCACGCCTCGCCTGACGTAGCACGTACGCACGCGTTATCAACGTTGTAACCACATCGTGTCGAACCTTGTACACCTGTTTGAAGGCGTTTAAGATGCTCATGCATGCTCATGTATGCTCACTTAAGCGGGTCTCGTAGCAGGATGGGTAGGCATGGGGCTAGATGCGCCTATGCATGTGACCACGCTTTGCCCGACGCAACATGTACGCTTATGTTACCAATGTTTCAACCACATCGTGTCGCACCTTGTACACCTGTTTAAAGGCGTTTAAAATGCTCACGCATGCTCATGTAGGCTCATGCATGCGCATGTATGCCCACGTAAGTGGGTCTCGCAACAAGATTGGTAGGCATGTGGCTCTAGGTTGTGCATAAACCGTTAACCCCTTAGCTGCCGGAGGAATTTTCTGGGGTTTGAAAATTTAGGTTTAATTACAATAACTTTGGCATAAGGGTCCTGCCTCAACTTTTGAAAATACTGTCGGAAAGGTCTTCTCAAGGCGAATCACATGCAAACGTTGAAAATACATGACACTTGATACCGACGACGTGATTGTCAACTGAAAAATGTTGATGGATGTGCACATCGTTAACAATGTAAGCCCTAATATTGACCCTATACCTCCAGGTATAATCTTACCAAGCGCTCAACAGGCGGTTAGGGCTGCTTATATTATTAGGGGCTTGTAACACTACGACACGTGTGCCCTAGATGTAACTCATTATGGTCAAGCTTAAATAGAGTGCGTCTGAGAAAATATTTAGAGCATCGTCGCATCATCGTTGGTCCCAAGTGCATGGCTGCATGCGGCTCGATGAGAGCTTTTCAAAACTGTCTTCAAAAGTTAATTTGAGTTATTTGTCGCCGAGAAAATCGATTTTGAGTGTATGATGGACATGTCCATCAGCTGGCAGCTAAGGAGTTTTACCGGTTTAAACCCGAGGGGGTCATTTCAGGTTTATACCCAGGTTTAAACCCCCGGAATTCCCCCCCATTGCAGCCGTTGCCATATACGGCGTGTACGCGCCATACGTGACCTAGCGACGCGACGATGCTACCTGGCCGATAAATAAATCCTACGGCTTACACTCCGTTGGTACAATCGTTTGATCGCGTGCACAAAATCTGTTGTCACTTGTATCGTTGTATGGAATAGGAGACGAGACACGAGATAGAGAGCACGCCGTACGATTACCAAACGGCTACTCGCACGGCTGCCAGAGAGCAAACTGAATTTCAATATGGCGTGTACCCCTGTTGTATGCTTAACAATGAAAAGACAACATGTACCCTTTGATATGCTTAACAGTGTGAAACTAGACTTAACATTGTGAAACTAGGCTTAACAGTGTGAAACCACAAACCGGTTTAAACCAGAGGGGGTCATTTTAGGTTTAAACCCAGGTTTAAACCAAGGGGGGGTAGGGGTTTATCACAACCCAGATGTGGCTAGCTGCGCCTACTATGCTTATTATGACCACGCCTTGCCTGACGTAGCACGTACGCACACGTCATGAACGTTGTAACCACATCGTGTCGCACCTTGTAAACCTGTTTGAAGGTGTTTAAGATGCTCACGCATGCTCATGCATGCTCATGCATAATCATGTATGCTCCCGTAAGCGGGTCTCGCAACAAGATTGATAGGCATGTGGCTAGATGCGCCCTTGCTTATGACCACGCCTTGCCCAACGCAGCACGTACGCACACGTTATCAACGTTGTAACCACATCGTGTCGCACCTTGTAAACCTGGTTAAAGGCGTTTAAGATGCTCACGCATGCTCATGCATGCTCATGCATGCTCATGTATGCCCACGTAAGCGGGTCTCGCAGCAAGATTGGTAGGCATGTGGCTAGCTGCGCCTATGCTTATGACCACGTCTTGCCTAACGTAGCACGTACGCACACGTTATCAACGTTGTAAACCACATCGTGTCGCACCTTGTAACTGGGTTAAAGGCGTTTAAGATGCTCACGCATGCTCATGCATGCTCATGTATTGCTCATGCATGCTCATGATGCTCATGTATGCTCGCGTAAGCTGGTCTCGCAAGAAGATTGGAAGGCATGTGGCTAGCCGTGGCCTATGCTTATGACCACGCCTTGCCCAACGTAGCACGTGCTGCACACGTTATCAACGTTGTAACCATCGTGTCGCACCTTGTACACCTGCTGAAGGTGTTTAAGATGCTCACGCAACCTCATGTATGCTCATGTATGCTCACGTAAGCGGATCTTGCGCCAAGATTGATAGGCATGTGGCTAGATGCGCCCTCGCTTGGCGACCACGCCTTGCCCAACGCACGTACGCACACGTTATCAACGCGTAAACCACATCGTGTCGCACCTTGTAAACCCGTTAGCTATGCTGGCGATGCTCACGCATGTGCATGTATGCTCATGCATGCTCATGTATGCTCGCGTGCGGTCTCGCAAAGAAGATTGAAGGCATGTGGTTAAATGTCAGTATGACCACGCCTTGCCTGACGTAGCACGTACGCACACGTTATCAACGTTGTAACCACATCGTGTCGCACCTTGTACACCTGTTTGAAGGTGTTTAAGATGCTCACGCATGCTCATGTATGCTCATGCATGCTCATGTATGCTCACGTAAGCGGGTCTCGCAACAAGATTGATAGGCATGTGGCTAGATGCGCCCTTGCTTATGACCACGCCTTGCCCAACGCAGCACGTACGCACACGTTATCAACGTTGTAACCACATCGTGTCGCACCGTGTAAACCTGGTTAAAGGCGTTTAAGATGCTCACGCATGCGCATGCATGCTCATGCATGCTCATGCATGCTCATGTATGCTCGCGTAAGCGGGTCTCGCAGCAAGATTGGAAGGCATGTGGCTAGCTGCGCCTAGGCTTATGACCACGCCTTGCCTGACGTAGCACGTACGCACACGTTATCAACGTTGTAACCACATCGTGTCGCACCTTGTAAACCTGGATAAAGGCGTTTAAGATGCTCACGCATGCTCATGCATGCTCATGCATGCTCATGTATGTTCACATAAGCGGGTCTCGCAGCAGGATTGGTAGGCATGTGGCTAGATGCGCCTATGCTTATGACCACGCCTTGCCTGACGCAGCACGTACGCACACGTTATCAACGTTGTAACCACATCGTGTCGCACCTTGTAAACCTGGATAAAGGCGTTTAAGATGCTCACGCATGCTCATGCATGCTCATGCATGCTCATGTATGCTCGCGTAAGCGGGTCTCGCAGCAAGATTGGAAGGCATGTGGCTAGCTGCGCCTAGGCGTATGACCACGCCTTGCCTGACGTAGCACGTACGCACACGTTATCAACGTTGTAACCACATCGTGTCGCACCTTGTACACCTGTTTGAAGGTGTTTAAGATGCTCACGCATGCTCATGTATGCTCATGCATGCTCATGTATGCTCACGTAAGCGGGTCTCGCAGCAAGATTGATAGGCATGTGGCTAGCTGCGCCTAGGCTTATGACCACGCCTTGCCCAACGCAGCACGTACGCACACGTTATCAACGTTGTAACCACATCGTGTCGCACCTTGTAAACCTGTTTAAAGGCGTTTAAGATGCTCACGCATGCTCATGCATGCTCATGCATGCTCATGCATGCTCATGTATGCTCGCGTAAGCGGGTCTCGCAGCAAGACTGGAAGGCATGTGGCTAGCTGCGCCTAGGCTTATAACCACGCCTTGCCCGACGTAGCACGTACGCACACGTTATCAACGTTGTAACCACATCGTGTCGCACCTTGTACACCTGTTTGAAGGTGTTTAAGATGCTCACGCATGCTCATGTATGCTCACGCATGCTCATGTATGCTCATGCATGCTCATGTATGCTCACGTAAGCGGGTCTCGCAGCAAGATTGGTAGGCATGTGGCTAGCTGCGCCTATGCTTATGGCCACGCCTTGCCTAACGTAGCACGTACGCAAACGTTATCAACGTTGTAACCACATCGTGTCGCACCTTGTAAACCTGGTTAAAGGCGTTTAAGATGCTCACCATGCTCATGCATGATCATGCATGCTCATGCATGCTCATGTATGCTCGCGTAAGCGGGTCTCGCAGCAAGATTGGTAGGCATGTGGCTAGCTGCGCCTATGTGGCTAGCTGCGCCTATGCTTGTGACCACGCCTTGCCTGACGCAGCACGTACGCAAACGTTATCAAAGTTGTAACCACATCGTGTCACACCTTGTACACCTGTTTGAAGGCGTTTAGGATGCTTACGCATGCTCATGTATGCGCATGCATACTCATGTATGCTCACGTAAGCGGGTCTCGCAACAGGATTGGAAGGCATGTGGCTAGCTGCGCCTATGCCTGTGGCCACGGCGCCTTGCCCAACGCAGCACGTACGCGCACCTTAACAACGTTGTAACCACACCGTGTCGCACCTTGTACACCTGGTTAAAGGCGTTTAAGATGCTCATGCATGCGCATGCATGCTCATGCATGCTCATGCATACTCATGTATGTTCACTTAAGAGGGTCTCGCAGCAAGATGGGTAGGCACGTGGCTAGCTGCGCCTATGCATGTGACCACGCCTTGCCCGACGCAGCACGTACGCTTATGTCATCAATGTTGTAACCACATCGTGTCGCACCTTGTACACCTGTTTAAAGGCGTTAATGATGCTCACGCATGCTCATGTATGCTCATGCATGCTCATGTATGCTCACATAAGCGGGTCTCGCAACAAGATTGGTAGGCATGTGGCTAGCTGCGCCTATGCTAATGACCACGCCTTGCCTGACGCAGCACGTACGCACACGTTATCAACGTTGTAACCACATCGTGTCGCACCTTGTACACCTGGTTGAAGGCGTTTAAGATGCTCACGCATGCTCACGCATGCTCATGCATGCTCATGCATGCTCATGCACGCTCATGCATGCCCATGTATGTTCACATAAGCGGGTCTCGCAACAAGATTGATAGGCATGTGGCTAGATGCGCCTATGCTTATGACCACGCCTTGCCCAACGTAGCACGTACGCACACGTTATCAACGTTGTAACCACATCGTGTCGCACCTTGTACACCTGTTTGAAGGCGTTTAAGATGCTCACGCATGCTCATGTATGCTCATGCATGCTCATGTATGCTCACGTAAGCGGGTCTCGCAACAAGATTGGTAGGC
>LGRX02008226.1:0-12411 GCA_001247695.2 Cymbomonas tetramitiformis | reverse complement strand
TATACCCGTGCTGAGCTCAGGTTGAACTCCTGACAGCCCCGTCGCAAGCGCACACTCGGTTGGGCACTACGCCCGAGACTCAGCGGCATTCGCTGCACAAAGCATTGCGCAGCATAGCATATTGCAGTTACGCCCACAGCAGAGCACAACACCGCACAGCAGGGCACTGCATCCGGCTGCGGAAGTGGATTTCGGAGATCTAACACTGCACTGCACGGCAGAGCATGTGCATAGAGCATGTGCATAACACGGCACAGCACAGCACAATAATTACATGTGCATAGCACAGCACAACCGCGGCCGTTGCATATGCATAGCACAGCATATGCATATGCACATGCGTAGCACAACAAAACACAGCTTTTACATCTACATAGCACAACATTTGCATCTCCATAGCACAAGGCATCATATGCATATCACAACATAGCACAGGACAGCATTTGCGTATGCATAGCACAACACAACAACGTCCGTTGCATATGCTTTTATGCGTGGCAGTGAGGGAGGGGCTGCAACCTCAGCGGGATATACCCCTGCTGATCTCAGGTTGAACTCCTGACAGCCCCGTCGCGGGCGCACACTCGGCTGGGCACTGGCAGTCGAGTGTGCGCCCGAGACTCGGCGGCATTCGCTGCACAAAGCATTGCGCAGCATGGCATATCACAGCTACGCCCACAGCAGAGCACAACACCGCACAGCAGGGCACTGCATCCGGCTCCGGAAGTTCCCCGCAAGCAACCATGTTCGCCATGCATGCAACCAGTGCCGCCGAGTATGCAACCGTTACCCGCCCAGCATCCTGCTGGGCGACACTGGTTGCATGATGCTAGGCGGGCAGCGGTTGGATGCTGGGCGGGCAGTGGTTGCATGCTGGGCAAACATGGTTGCATGCTGGGCGTGCAGCGGTTGCACGTTGGGCGGGCAGCGGTTGCATGCTAGCTAGAGGGCAGTGGTTGCATGCTGGGCAAACATGGTTGCATGCTGGGCGTGCAGCGGTTGCATGCTGGGCTGGCAGCGGTTGCATGCGGGGCAAACATGGTTGCATGATGCGCGTGCAGCGGTTGCATGCTACTGTAGGTGGGCAGCGGTGCCGCCCAGCATCCAACCGCCCCTGTATGTACATATCTCAGTCTAAACGCCACATTACACGTCACGACAACTCCCAGGAATACACGAACGTGTTTGGCAAGATTCACTTAAATACTGTCACTCAATTTTATTTCTAGCAATATATCCAGCTCTTTTCTGTGAAGTGTGTAGCGTTATGAAAATGCCTCCAAAACGATATGCAGTTAACGTGGACACGACCTCTGCGGGTGCACGCGTGAACCCGTGTCACTTTATTGCGATGCGATGTGATGCGATGTGATTTCACCAGAAATCGCCGGTGAACTGTCACGACGAACTGTCTCACGTATGACGACATCTCGATCGGGCGGAATCAGTTCCCACTTCGTGCCCAATATCATTTACCCGGCACAACTCATCTGACAAGGAGCCCATCGCCCCTTGGTTTCGTCTGACTACGCGCATGCACCTCGCGTACCAACACCATTTCAGACTACGACGTTCCAGCAATGTCCGCCGACCGCGTTTCGCGCTCGGCAGCCGCCTGCGTGCATCCCGGAGTGCTGGGGGGCCCTCCCCTGGCACTACCCCGCCTGCTAGTCCCGCTAGGGGCGACCAGCCGGACCCGATTGTACGAACGTATGTCCTCACTTCGTCAGCGCCCTACGCCTACCGGTCTCGGGCTGCCACATCCGCGGAGTTCCACGCCGACACTTCCGTGTGGGTCTCCACCCCCGTTCGTGCCTCCCAGCGTACGGAGTTCGCCGACAAGTTGGACTACTACGCCTTCGCCTACGGCGAGGAGTTGACCAAGCTCTTGAGGGGACATGGTTTCAAGTCCAACGTTGGTCTCACTCGGGAAGGACCCGAGGCCGAGTCGGACTTCACCGTTCTTCTCGCAAACATGCCCCACGTCTTCGGCCTCATCGCCCGCAACGAGTTCACCAAGCTCCTCGACCTCGACTTCGAGTACGGCGAGTACCATCTGACCCTGAACGAGCTCCTCTACATCGTTCTCGCAACCATTCTTCGCGGCACTACCCTCTCCCTGTACCATTAATGGACAGTCCCGCCGGGAATTTCCCGGGGAAACGGGAATTCCCGATGGGAATACCATACTTACGAGTCGAACGGGATTTTTGCGTGTTCCCGTCACCATAAAGCGAGACTTCCGGGAACTTTGAGGTGTTCCCGTCACCATAAAGCGAGACTTCCGGGAATTTTGAGGTGTTCCCGTCGTCATCGAATTATTGATTTAAAACAACTATTAAATTCCCGTTTCTGAAACGAGAATTCTCGTACTTAAGTTTGAAATACTTCACCGCAAGTTTCATTTCACAGCAGGGGGAGGGGAGGAAAACGAAAAATTGTAGGTTTTAAGGTATACTCAGAATTATATAAAATATATGTTGAAAACTTTTAATTGAATTTTATACCTCATCCATATGGAGGTTTTGCCTTCCCTCTGTGTGATGAAACGAAACCTGAAAGAATAGGGGGGGTACTGAACGGAACGGGAACTTCCACATAGAACACATGGATGGAATATGCAAACGGAATTCTGACGGGAACTTTTCAATTAAAAGTTATTCGTTTATTATTATTATTTATTTATTATCATTAGGCAAGAGATCAACCGTAGGCTAGGCTTCCCGTGACAGTTGCTATGGAAGAGTTGGACCGCCAGCTAGATGAAAAGAACGCGGCACAAGCATGTGCAAGGGTTAGTAAGGGAGGGGTTAAGAAGAGGCGCATAGTGCTGGATATGACACTGTGACTCCTCAAACGACTGTCACATGTCACATCCTACAGTAGGCTGGGTGACCGTCACCCGTAGGTGCGAAACAACCGTTAGGTATTTATGTTTACCTTTTCTATATGTCAAGAGACTTTATCGTTCTGATCCCGAAAAACCCTCAACCCAGGGTTTATTACAACTTATATAGGTATATTATAGCCCAACTATATATCTAGCATGTTTGGCCCCACTTACGCTTTATTTAGCCACTGCGAGATTGCCACCATGAGTGGCTAAGTCCGGGCGCTTGGATGGTGTGAGGCGCTCCGTTCGTGAGAGTGCCGGCGATCACGGGTATGGCCTAAATGGGAAGGGTTGATTTACGGCACGCCGCGGTACCTTGAGACATTTTTTACGGAATTTAATGTTGGACTGGTTTACGCTTTCTGGTTGGATCCCACACCGCTACGTATTGGCCGCCTCTTCCACACGATTTCGTTCTGGAATTCAGTAATCTATTTCGACTGCTATATCGAAGACCCGCACATTTCTTGGCCGCCCACCATCTGCCATTTCTCTCGCGTTCCTTGCCTCACTCCGCCCCTTCAGTCCTTCTTCGTTATGGTTGCTGCTACCGCAGAGCCACATCTAGCATGGCGCACCGCCGCCGCGCATTAGCTACAATTCTTTATTCAGAGGCTGCGAGATTCGCCATCAGCCACGCCGCCGGCCGCTGTGCCGGCTGCCAATTCAGGGGGAGCTACGTTCCTTGCTGCTGTCCGGACTCTTCAGCGTGAGCACTTCGACATCGTGAAGGTCTCCAAGGCCGTTCCTCAGAGGCTATTCGAGAGCAAGGAAGGAAGATTTTCCGGAGCTGAATGCAACGCGTCAGCCCTCTTCACACGAATGATATCCGCGCTGCAGACCGCGTTCGTCACTGAAGACATCGGTTTCGCTCCCCTTTTCTTGATGGACAACGCGACGCTACCCATCCGCGTGGAGGCCAACAATTTGTTGTTCTCCACGCTCGAGCTAATGATTGACCCCAACTCGCCAGCGGCGGACTGGATGCACTCGTCCCACTCCAGCTTTCTAGCTGACGGTAAACGCGTCCTTCTCGAGTTCGCGCGACGCATGATCCCGTATAATCTGTGATATATAAAATCATCAGAAAAAGCGTTGCAATCCGTACAACGCTGTCTAAACTCGCAGTGACGAGTAATAGATGTTCTCAGATGAAACGGTATAAAACACACGATGTGACCTACAGTAATCACTCACCTTTAAGAAAACCCGCCGATAAGAAACCAGCCAGCTTTTCAGGGGGGGTGGGGGGTACGCAAGTTGGTGAGAATCGCTGACTGGTTTTTTTAGCTAGGCCCTGATTTTTTGTGGAAAACTTATATTAACCATGAGGTTTTTTCTAAGGTGTATAACTAGCCTAGTATGAAACAAGATCAGACCCTGAAAGTCATTTTCAGGGCCTGAAAATGGTTTTCAGGGCCTGAAGATGGTTTTCAGGCCCTGAAAAATATTTTCAGGCCCTGAAAAAAAGTTCAGGGGGTAAATTTTCAGGGCCTGAAAATTTCAATCGTAAGTAGGAGCTTCTGGCGGAATAGTGATTGCCAGGTCATGAGGCGAAAGTGGCTGCGCCATCGAGTCGAGATAAAATGGTGAATAACCAGTAGTTGCAGAAACTGTGTTGTTAATTGCAAACTCCACCAGATAGAGGCAACTTGTCCTCCCACGAATTGGCTGAAGTATCATTGCAACAACACCTGTGGAGAAAAAATACTATCTAATCAGTTTATAAACCAGAGGATGGTGAATCATGCATCAAACAAATTGAAAAATACCTGAGGATGTCCTCAATGAAGGCATGGCTCCTCTCATTGCTTGCATTCGACTGTGGATGGTGTGAAGACGTCATAGACAATTTCGTACCAGTAGATTTCCACAGTGTTTGCCAGAATGTAGAGGTGAATCTGGGGTCTCGATCTGAGATGATGTTCCTCGGAAGACCATGGAGCTTGAAGATATGCTGCATATATATCGAAGCAGTATGCTGAGCAGTCCAGGTCATGCTGAAGGGAATGAGATGACAGCGATGAGAGAATTGGCACATTACCACAAATATACTGACCTGCCTATCACTGCTGTGAAAACTGTTGGAGCACGATCCTCTGTATACTCTTCGTCTGGTTCCTGTGGTTCTGACTCAGGATCTCTATATCTGCTCATGTCGGGTCTCATGCGACTGATGTTATCGAAGTACCCTATTTCATCGAATCTGGTCTGGGTATTATCATAACCAGTGAGCCATTTGGGTATCTTGAACCGACTGTAGGCATCGTAAGAGCCTAAGATATCAAAAAACCATGTAGACGGATCTGCATTGATAGCTGGAATATCTGGTTGTTCTGCCATCTAAAAAACAAAACACAACACCAAAATACCTTCAACTGGCTGAGTGTGTGTGTGATATATATAATATGATATATCTCTATATATTGTACATGTATTATTTCTGTACATAATAATGAGGTGATGTATGTATATATCCACCTTCTTCCCCCCTCAAGGAAGTGTGAACACATAGGCAGTTGTCAAGTGCCTTTATACCTCATAATATAGCATGCAGTCCTTATAGGAAGCAGCTTATACAGTTTTAGGGTTGCAGCCCTACAGTCCTTGGGTTGTCGCCCTACAGTTTTTGGGTTGTTGCCCTACAGTTCTTGGGTTGTTGCCCGATATATTGTCATGACTGTGCTGATTTCAGCATGACATAAATGCCAAACACAAAGTGTTTCCTATTATATAGGTGGCATTTCAGGGTATATAGTGTTACAGTGACCCTTATCTCCCACAGTGATATTAGGGTGTTACTTACCATCAGTAACCCTAAAATATGCCAAATAAAAGCAGTATGAACATTTTTCAAAGAAATTGAAGCAAAACTGCATTTATTATATCACAGTGTATCACGTGATATTTAAGAGGTATGTTACACCCCTGTAACTGTACACGTGAATATATATAATATTAGGGTGTTACATGTGTTGTACTATTTTGAGCATATTTTCAATAGCTAATAAAATAGGGTAACGAAAAAAATGAAACCCAAATTTTCATTTTCAAATATTACGTGTGAGTTTTTCACGTATTTTGTTACAGCAACTATGTATACCCCTAGGTGTTACACACCTGATATTTAGGGTGTTACACGAGATATGACTATGCACATTATGTTTTTCAGATACCTTAATAGGTATAAAATCATAATTCGTGAAAAAATGGAGTCGGAATTTCAGTTTTGAAATTTCCCGCCAACGATTTTTACCAATTTTCCACCTTTTTTGGCCACTTATATATGTACCTCAGTATATATATAGCGGTGTGTGTGTAATGTGCAAGTTACAGAACTCATGCAACTTATCTCACTTTTGCACATGGTATTTTTCATGGCATAATAGTGAAGATATCTGATGGTCAACATCTATGGTTGAACATATATATGGGTTTTGCTGATTTGAAACCCATGGAAGTTGGTCCACTTCCCAATGATAATGTTAGGTGTATCAACTTTAAGCGAGTCTGTCACTTAAGTGATAACTTGTCAGAACCTATTATCTACTTGGGCATATGGCTGTGCACTGAAAGAGTATCAAGTGATATCTTTAGTTTCCAAGTAGATCTGGACATAGCTTGATAAATAAATCTAAGCAGTCTCACACAACACAATAGTGTGTGTGTGTGTGTAATGTCCACAACAACCTCTATCAGTTCAATATATAGTTACTGATCTGAGAGTGTACATGCAATTTGAACTGATCAATTCTAAATCAATTGTCATAATGCAATGTAGTTGTTGTTGTTGCTCCAGCGATGATATGTGAGACGAATGGACAATGCTCAGCAGTGACCAGCTGCTTATTTGAGCATTGTATAATGCCTTCGGGTCTGGAGATTTCTCCATCCAGCCCTACAGCATGTTGGTTGATTCTGTCCCTTATCTATCGCCATCACTTGACATCCAGCTGCTATCGTGATCAAGCTGGATGGTACTATGTATTATGTGTTGATATGATTCTTGATCATTACACTTTCGAGTCAGTGCATTGTCAACTTACATAGTAGTGTCAGTGACTTAATTATTACACTTGTGAATCAGTGTAATGTCATATACTTAATGATACATAAGTTGCAGTGACTTGTGTATGCAGTGACTTATGTACATGTACTTTCTGATTGAGTACATTGTGTGTGTGTGTGTGTGTGGGATTTGTGCTACTACACACACTTGTATATAGGTAATTACTGATTCATTACACTATACCAAGTTGATCTATCATATAGGATGATCTGTATACCAATCACAGAATATATCTAACATGATGTATTTCAACTTAGTTAGTGACTGTAATCCTGTATATCTCATCTGAAGTGATGAGTTGCTTTGGTCTATTTCACATATAGTTCCGGTGAGCATTCCCTTCAGTGATCCACAATAGAACGAATATACTCATCCCAAATCCTGCGTCAGAGTATATCGAGCTAATTATTGTGTTAAGACCACTGAATAGGCACCTTACACCATATGGGTTCAAATATAGTTTACATGCACAGCAGGTATGCTTTTGTGCAATGTCTGATGCATTATTATATGAGATCATATATACCAGCTGCTATCGTGACGCAAGCTGGTTTATGCATGACAGCTGCTAACGCGATCAAGCTGAATGCATAAATGTATGCACATGTCACAATGACATAGTTGCTCAGTATTATAATGCACATGTATTATAATGTACATCTGCTGCATGCACTTAGTATATACTGAATGATTAGTATATACTGCAAGTGTGTGTGTGTGTGGTGCAACAAGTATTATAATCACTGCACACCCAAATAATTGTACACACCAGGATATTGCTGCAGAGCATCCACTTATCTGTCATACTGAGAGAGAGAGAGAGAGAGTGTGTGTGTATAGCTACTCACACAACATATAGTACACACTCGTGATTGCAAGCTTGTATGATTGTGAATCTGACAGTGAATGGATAATACTATCTCGGCAAGCATCACAGACTTGTATGGCATGCTGCATATTATACTGTCATCATGCGTCATCTGTTCATGATAATTCCAGCAGGTATGTACATATTCTGTCAAGGATAATCATGATGCGCGCAGACGAGTGATTATTGCAACTATTTGAAATGACGATATTTTGATGACACCATGCACACTGATCTCGTCATCAAAAACTGCAAGGTAATCGTTCAGTGCAGAAGGCGATTTATTGTGATTATCAAAGTCGCTATGGTGCGCGCTGCGAATAATGAGCACATCTCTGTCGCAATATGAACGGCATATGATACAAATGCCATTTTTCGCACGGATCATATTCTGATGATGATTTATTCATCCGCGTCTCAATATGTCGATTCTCGTACAATTGCGAATGATAACTGCGCATATGTGCGATCGGCATGCTGCATGCACACCTTCTCGCGCTGTTATCTCTGACGGTATGTACGAACAACTGCGATTACGACGATGTCTCCTCGCGCACTGTTTTCGCTGTTTATTGTGCAGCGGTCGATATTATGCAGATATGTCAATATATGTGCGACTGCGGGGCCTGATGATATACGCGCTCCGCAAACCTGCGCACACAAAATTCAATATCTACTGCTGCACTCACACTAGATGCGTCCTCGTTCGTCGCCTTGACGAGACGGAGAATACCAACTGTTAGGGCTTCGCTAGCAAGCGAATAGATATGATATAAAGTGAGGCTATTATTGAACGTTAATAGCTCACGCAGAGTACGTGTGGATATGAGTGCAGCGCTTCTCAAGAAGTGACTGCTGTAGCTCAACGCTACCTCATTTACGCAATGCCCCGCATCTCATAGATGCCACCACAATTGGGTTGTGAACCCAAGGCATTGGTTGAACAATCAGTATCGGCTGAACGAATAAGCCATGTGATACTCGCATGCTTGTTCAGAACATGCTTGAAGCGAAGATGAGTTTTCTCCGAACACTTTCGGTTCTTCAAGACTTCATCTTGCTTTGCCATCTCGAGTCCACAACCTAACCTCTCGATGACAGGTGTCATTCAAATCTCACCTTGAGTAAATGACAGATGGTATGACTGTACATGTCATAGTCGACCGTACTGACGACTGTCCGTCATTATAATATATGACACGACACGACATGACATGACATGACATGGTATGACATGTCTGACAGGCATGACACGTATGACATGAATGACATGTATGACACATGTGTCATCGGTCATAACCCTGACAGATAATAAAACCCCTAAGTTATTTTATTATCTCATCTTAGACTGTGATATACTGAGTGGCCTCTACCTCCCACTCGTTGTTTCTTGCCGGGTTGGCCTGTATATATCCACCCTTTGTATATATGTGTTTCGACCTTCCCGTCAGGTTATGGGCTTGACCACTTGGTAGTGGTCGCTCATCATTCTCGCCTTCTCTGATCCCGCGACCACCTTGCTTGCGGTACACAACGTCGCCCCTCGCGTCGCTGATCTTCATTTGGAGCGCCCCTTGCCCAGCCTCCCCACTTTTACGGAGCGCCCCCGGCCCTCCCAACCATTCTCCGAGCACCCTTGTCCTCGGTTGGTGCGCACCGTCGTCCGTACCTCACCAACACTTATTTGGCAGAGCACCCTTGTCCTCTACGCCTCCATCTTGACCTCGTGTGCCTCATCGACACCGGGAATTTCGTCGAGCATCCTGTCCTCGACCCAACATCTACGCGAGCACCCTGTCCTCGACCCGACATCTACTCGAGCACCTTTGTCCTCGACGCTTTTGTCCGACTTTACTGTGCGCTCTGCCAGCAGCGGTTCTGCTGCCGGGAAAATGACTTATCGCACGACTATTTTGACCTCACCAACGTTTCCCCCGTGGAATTTGACCCCAATTAGGCTTTTTCATTGCCGGATTTAGTCAATTTTACGAGAAGTTGCGTTATCGACAAGAACCCCAACGCGCTCTTGACTTTCTGGCCAGCAGTACCCCTTCTGGCGTGAAAACGGGTTCCCGCACGACGTTTTTGACTACACCGCCGTTTTCCCCGCGAAAATCTAGCTCAATTTGACCCTTTCATCGTTTGATTTGCTTGATTTTACGAGAAGATACCTCTTCACTTGGGAACCCTAACTCTTCGTTCGCGGAATTCTGCAGCCAACGGTCAGCTGTAACAAACGCCGGCTTCTCATGGTACCGCGCCGGGTTTGTCCAGCTGGTGACACGCGTGACAGAGGTGACAGTATGACAGGCTTCGCGATTATGACTGCCTAAGATATGCAGACCTGCCAGAGAAGATATGGTCATGATCGGGTGACCAAGAAATGATAAGATGAAGATGACAGTGACCACTCTGCCACTGACGTGTCAGTCGAAATGTGGTGAACGGTAACATTGTTAGTGCTGGCATGGAATAATGACTTTCCATTGGCCAGATGAAGATTTAGGGGCTAGAACCCGTTACAGTTTTGGGAAATGTGACAGCGCATTGAGATATAAGTAAGCTCTGACTGAAGGTCAGGCTAGTGGACTCATTATTATCTTGCCTTGCAAGAGTGCTAGGTGGCTGTTCGCGTGCCAGTGCTAGAGTGCTAAGATAGTTCTGCTCACAGCTTTGAATAATAATTCGTACTTTGTGTTATTATACCAACTTTTTATGAAAATATTTTACTGCTGTTTTCATCCTTTTTCAAGATAATAATGTCCTGCGCGGAGCGGCTTTTTATTTCAGTGTTAATTCAGAAGTAAAGACCCTTTGGCGAGAAGTCGGCAGCAGTTTGTGAGAGCGGATTCGGAAGTCAGGCGACTCCAGGGGCACCCACGGTGCACTGGCGGACCCTTCCTCTTCTCTAAACTTGGTAGTACTTGCACGGAAAAAGGCTGCCAGCGACGGCGACAGCGGATCAGCACTGAATTCACTGGTTGATGAGCGGCTTCCTCCTATCCTGTGATATGCTCAGCTTCACCACTTTGTTCTACAGTGAATCCAGGGACACCCCTGGTGTACTGGCCTAACTGCGAACGGGTGTTCTTCATCTAGAAGCTAATCAGCACGGCATGAGCTTGGGCGGCGACAGCGACAAAGTGAATCAGCAGTGAATGACCACCTTGATGAGCTATCTTCCAGTGGGCTCTCCAGTTGACCACCTTGCCTGAAGTGAATCCAGGGACACCCCTGGTGTACTGGCCCAACTGAAAGGCAAGTGTGCGACCTGGGAGCTAATTAGCGGCGGCATCTGCCTGGGCTTACCAACTAGGAGCGGATCAGCAGTGAGTTATTATCTTATGAGTGGACTTTCACCTTACGGTTCCTCTGGCAGTTCCACCTTGTCTGACGGTTAATCCAGGGACACCCCTGGTGTACTGGCCTAAACCTGAAGCAGGAGTGAGCTTGCCAGAGGGATAGCAGCGACATCAGCCCTGAAGGTTACAAGTGAGTGGTCTCTATATACACTATTCACTGGTTTGTCAGAGGTGACTGGTGGATTCAGACCTAATTGAGTACTGGCCCAGCCTGGAGTGCTGTTGATTGCTTTGGGATTATCTGGCTCTTTATCATGATGTGTATGAGAATTCTTTTATCCCTTCTACAGTACTTGGCAGCCAGTGAGGCCCTTATATCACCAGCTACCTTCTGAGTGAGCAGTGGTGCTGCGAATCCAGGGGTGCTCAGCACACTGGCTTAGCTCCCAACTCTGTTTGGCAACCTTCTCTCTTGCTTACTGGACTGGGGGTGGTCTTCCATGCCAACTTCCGTGCCCTTAATTAGCAGTGGTGCTGTGAATCCAGGGGTGCTCAGCACACTGGCTTAGCTCACACCACTGCGTATTCGTGCTATTTCTGGTGCCTGGTTGGAAGAAGTGCTGTCTTTATAGGCTCTGTGCTCTTGATGAACGTTGGCTTAGCTAATCCAGCCAGGGGTGCTCAGCACACTGGCCCAGCTCTAAGCCCCTCTTGCACGAGTATTCTGCATCTGCTGTTGATCCAGAGCGTTGAGATATATCGCTGGACCCGTGGGCTTGCGCTGGCTGCACGCGTTTCGTCCCCTTGCTTTTCCAGAACGGTGTGAATCCAGGGGCACTCAGTGCACTGGCCTAAACCAGCCTGGACAAAGCCCCTATTCTACATCTGCTGTTGATTCAGAGCTGTTAGACATATTGCTGGACTTTTGGGCTCGCGCTGGCTGCACGCGTTTCGTCCTTCTGCTGGTTCAGAATGGTGTTAATCCAGGGGCACTCAGTGCACTGGCCTAAACCAGTCTGAATTAAGCCTGCATCCTGTTGGTAAACAAGCTCTGCGCCAAAGAAGGACACGCTTCCTTAGCCCCACTTGCTGAGCACTGACGTAGCACTTGATCACGGAGAGCGAGGCGGAGCTGAGCGCTGCCACTGTCCAGTTCAGGCAGCGTGGCGCACGGCGACTGGCACGGGAGACAAGCAGTCAGCAGCGTGACGTTGGCTATATGAGCACAGAAGGGTCAGGTCCAGAATCCAGTCCCTCCACACCAACTTCATTAGCAACA
>LGRX02008224.1:0-10857 GCA_001247695.2 Cymbomonas tetramitiformis | reverse complement strand
GTGCGGATGTACAGCGCTCTTATGGGGGAAGTACCAGCGCCCATCTCTTAGGCTAGCCTGCACTCAAACCCTGAGTAATGCTCGTGCGTGTAAATAGTAATTGCGAATATGCTTCAATCCCACGTATTGTTGGTGGTGTTTTTTGGTTCTCGACCATATTTGAAACTTGTGAACAGTAGGGATACTTTGAATTTTCATCATTCATCACAGTTCAAGGCATGACTTGCACTCCCGCTTCAAACCCTAAGCCATTTCAGCTGAACTGGCTAAAAATGAGCCATCCCGCAGCTGTGGAGCATTGCCCTATGAAGTTTTTTTATGTCTTCTGTTTTGAACATTCTTTATTAAGATAAGTTTGAGCCTACAACACCGTTATCCCGTGTTATAGTCAATTTTCACTTATTTTCAGTGTGTCGCGGCTTCACGTGACACAAAAATACCCCAATAAACATTCTAAACAAGGAGTATGCATGGTCTTTTCATAAATTTTCAACTTACATTGTTATTATATCATATTTTCAACTTCAAAATATGTGAGTATCGCAATAATCTTGTCTTTTAAACAAAAATCAGATATCCCAACTTTTCAGCCTTCGTGGAGTGTTTTTGGCTGTTTTTCGGCTGTAAAATCAAAATTTCTTAACAAAGTTCGTTTTTTTATCATGGATACCACATCTATATGGCCCCTGGAACCAAAATTCCGCAAAAAAATACCCTGTCTCATTTGAGTCTCATTCGCCGGTTCCAGTCTCATTTCGGCGATTCCATCGTTGGTACTCCTCGTAGTCGCGGTACCCGTCCTCGTCAGCGAAAACCTCGTCATCGTCACCGACACCCTCGTCCTCGTCACCGACACCCTCGTCTTCGTCATTGTACTCGAGTGGGGTCGGCGTACAACTCGTCGCCACCTCCGCCGCGTCCGAGGTGGCAGCCGCTCCTGTCGCGTGGCCAGTGTGCGTACCTTCAGCACCCACGATCGCTGCCCCCGCTGTGAGGCCTGGGTGTGTTGCTCCAGCCCCCTCCGGAACCTCCACACTCCCGCCGACCCACGTGTGATATCCCGCGTGGCCGGCGCCAACGTGCTGCTGGGCCACCGGTCCAATCATCACCGGGACCGAGGCAGAGTAGCCTGCGCCGAAAGGTCCTCCCGCTTGCACACCCCCAGTGCCAACGCTGCCCACTCCTGCCGGGTAGCTCACACCGAGGTGCCCCGTGCGCACCCCTCCAGTGTTCCCAAGAGCTCCTGCCGGGTACCTTGTGCCAGCGAGGGTGTCCAGCGGGCACCCCTCCAGCACCAACAGCCATAGTCAACAGGTGCTGCTCGCCGGACGCTGTCAATATCGCTGCTTCCTCCTGGCGTCTGAAGGCCAGCCAGCGTGCGGCGTCCTCGCTGCTCCTGGGGGCGGCTGTACTGGTGCCCGCCTGCACTGGGCCACCTGAGTAGTGGTGAACTGCTGGCAGGTAGGGGGTGGGGACTTCTCTGAAAGGGAAGTTCCCTGACCACGTCCATGGGGAGACTGGAGCGGGTCCAGGGGCTGCCGCTGGTGTCTGGAACGACTGGGCAGCTCCTGCGAAGGTTTGGGGATAAGGACTCAAGGGTCCGAGCCTGCGGTCTGTGGGGTAAGAAGCCTGCAGTGGCAGAGGACTGGGGTGTCCTATGGGTGCTGCCACAGCAGGTCCTATGGTGGTGGGAGGGAACGTGAACGTGGTGGGGATGTGGTAGGGGCCCTGTCCCGGCTGCATCTTCACTCGTTCACGCTCCAGCAACTTATAGGTAAGCCCTAGTACGCCGGGGGCTTCTACTCTTCTTCGTCGTCCGACGCGGGGGGAGAAGGTGGTAAGGGACCGTCGTCGGAGTCGTCGTAGAGTCCTCCCGGCGGGAAGGTAGGATTCGGCTCGTACAGCCACTTAGGAGGTCCCTGTTTCCACCACTCTCTCCTGTGCTTCTGCGGAGGTACTGCCATGAACTGGCCGCTGTAAAGGCTGTTCCCCCATCCAGAAGGTCGTCGTACTCGTGGATATTCAGGTGTAATAGGGCTCAAATATCCACAGAGTCCAGAAAGTGCCAGAATCCAGCAGGCAGCTATCTAGCGAAGAAAATGTTGAAACATGTTTTCTAGTTTCGGTAGGAAGAGTTACAGCCGGTTCCCCGAAGTTTGAAAAATCTATGAAAAATGTCTACTTTTATTCAAAAGGGAATAAAAGTAGACACAGTGTTAACACCTTAAGGGCGAATTGCCATACTGCTCATACTGATCCTGTTTTCCAGAAACTTATTTTCACGTTTTCGACAATAACTCAAGTTCTAGACATCCATTTGCCACGATTCTTCGCATACCTTGTATTGCGGAACTAGGTGGATGATATGGCACTTCGTTATCACTCGCACCGTGCCAGAGGTGACCGTCACCAGCCATACGGGCTTTAAATATCTGATAGGGCTTGCCTGCACCAGTAGGGTCAGGTTTGAATGGCATAGACAGTACAAATAGTGTAGTAAGGTACTGTGCATTAGCCGGAGGTGTCCCCAGCTTGAGCTTTTCCTGATTAACCATATCACCAACCTCCTGATCCATAGCTTTCAGCCAGTCCTCAGACTGTGGTGAGGATAGAGCCTGTCTGACACCGTGAGGTAGCTTAATCTCTGGTGCCGAGACCTCAAGCATATGTGTAATAGTAGAGGTAGGAGCATCAGAGAGAAACTGCTCCCAGCTGCTGAAACTGCCAAACATGTACTCTGCTCTGAGGTCACTGCTGAGGGTGTCAGAGAAGGGCAGGTAAGCCGCTGAGTGTGTGGACGGAAAGATAATCAGGTTGGCTGGCAGGTCAATGTGCCAGCCAGCCGGCTCGTCGGTGCAGGGTTCCAGGATGACACCGTAGGGCCTCCTGTTGCCTCTGTGAGTGGAGATGAGAATAGCACTGTAGATAGGTGCTCTGATTGTCTGACGAGCCTTCACAATAGTCCAGATAGGATAGTGTTCATTGATGCCATTTAGTTTTCTGTAGCAGTCCAGATAGTGTAGAAGGTCCCGGTAGTGCCGACCATCTGATGTCTGTAATACATATCTGACTGCCATAGTCCAGGTAACTGTGCCATCTGTCTGAATGAGCTGAACACATGCGTGTGACTCCTCTCCGTCAAAGAAAGAGCCAATACCATGAACCCTCGAGCCTGCTGTGTCAAAGCTGTCACTGAATGGCTGTGGTCTGTCATAGGATGCATCAAACTCCCGCTCTGCCTGATGTGGGTCTGGAAAGGAGTCCAATATCTCTCCCATGTCCTGATGATTATGAATCCAGTGAGGCTTACCAACATAGTGTATCATATTAGTCTCAGTATCCAGGATCTTATATGCTAGGGAGCTGACTGATACACCGACAAGACGGCCCGCCCAGGCCGCCCGCTGGGACTTCCTAGACATGCCAGGCTGTCTGGAGTTCCGCTGCTGCTGAGACATAATGACATAGCAGTTCTGGCCGAAGGCCTTCAGTTTTGCATAGCCATAGTGATAGCCTCTGATCTGATGAAATGGTGTTGTAGAGATGTTCTTGTGAGTAGAGATATTCCGTATGAAGCCAGCATGGGTGGCAGCCAGAGGCCAGTAGTCCTCGGGCATGCCAGCTGCCAGAAGTAATGCTTTAGCCATGTCTGATATTTTGCCAATGGCATTTTCTGCATGAGGGTTGTCTGTATGTACTGTAGGAGATGACTTCTGGTGTAATATACGGTGTTTTTGATAGAAAGCCACACACTGGGGGTCACCCATCTCTGGAGCACAGTCTGCACGGAGTGTTATGGACTGTGGTGCATATCCCATAGCATGTAAGCTGCCGTAGAAGTGAACCAGACAGGTGTAGTATTCTGATTTCTGGACGAAGGTGTACACAAATATGAATCTACTGACATAGTCAATGAACTGGCATCGGTACAGGTGGCCATTGTAGCCAGCTGGGGTAATAGGTCCTGTCAAGTCAGCAGCCCACTTCTGGCCGGGCTGTATGGCCACTGATCTCAACTGGTCATGGTGTCCACAGGGCTTCTGCTTCAGCTTACTGGTACAGCATACTGCACAGAACTGAGAGCAGGTCGGCATAGCCGCTATAGCTCGCCTAGACAGCAGAGGCCGACCGAGCTGGATGCCAGGCAGGTCGTAGAGCTTAAGCAGACTGGCTGTAGAGCCGTGACCCATGACTGCATGGAACTCCACAAAGGGACTGACCCGAACAGGTGTGTTTCTGTTCCTGAACAGGATACAGATCTCAAAGGGAGTGCCATCAATGAATACTCTGTCAGGTCCGCCATCTGAGCCAGCCGGTGTCAGTGGGTGACTGGAAGCATATGTGTGCTTCCGAGAGAAGCTGAATATCCTCTTACTGCCTTTAGGATAGATGTGTAGTACCTCCATAGTACATGTCTTGTGCCATATCTGGTGTTGTGGCATATACGGGACAATCCAGAAGTAGGTGGTATTATGCGGGTCAAGGAGAAAGTCATGGTTGCCCTTAGTCAACATTCTGTCAATCATACTGATACTGAAGGGAATGTTGCTATAGAAGAACTGACCCGTCCACTGTTTGGTGTGACAATCATCTGATATGGACCAGTGCTCAAGAGCCGGATGATTGTTACCCTCTCCAACAGGCAGAGAGTCCCCATACATAGATACATCAAAAGCCGGAGTACCAAGTTTAGCTGTAGCTGTAGGAGAGCCGTGAGTAGTAGCCCATTTAGTGTACTCGCTATTACTCCACTGCCAGTCTGATGAGTCTCCTGTGCGGGTCCTGACAGCTGCTGAGCCGAAGTGGTGAGAGTGCGGGCGCTGCGGCTCATCCCAGAGGTAATCCACCTGATTGTCTGTGATACGATATGTTCTGCCTGAGTCCAGGTGGGTATAGGTCATGGTAATGAAGTCTGGGGAACTGAAGCCATGCCGGAGCATAACCCGGGTAGATAGGAGTGTCCTGGCGCCTTCTTTGAAGTGGCAGCCAGGTATAGTGTACTCGTCTATCTCCCCCGACAGTATCTCACGGCCATAGAGGTGTAGTGTACAGGTCCCGTCAGTTCGGGATACGGGACCTGTCATCACCGTAGAGAAGCCAATAGTGGCGGAGGTGTCTAGAGCTGAGATCCTGGACCTGGTGCCTGTGATATTCCCAGTGGCACCAGAGTCTACTACAATGCCATCGCCGTCCCGTGATAGTGTATAGGCCGAGATAACAGGGCTACAGGTGAACACTAGCCCAGGTGGTGGTGTGCCGTGTGCCGTCCACGTGAAGCCGAGCCACCAAGACATGTGCACCACGGCACCACCGACAGTGATCATGAGGTGTGCCAGGTGTGAGGTGGTCTCGAGGACACTGCCAGTCTGCTGCCAAGCCAAGGGGCTAACACCACCGCCACCTCTGTCCACTGTACTGTCGCCTGATATTGATTGGAAGTCCATGAAGAATAGGAATAGGCACTGAATGATAATAGCCAGAAAGGTTGCCAAGGCTAGGGCCGTGAGGTGTCGGGACCGCCTGCGGCGGTCCTCATTGTCTGTTATAGTTGATCGGAACAGTTGTATTTGTGAGGCGGCATCGGGCGGCATACCCGAGCTGGTGAACTGGCCGTGGTCACTGTGAGAGTCTCCTGTGCCAGATCCAGAGGAGGAGTGTCCAGTCCCAGAATCTGACCATTCCCAATCACAAGAACCACTGTTCCCATTGTTACCAGCCCAAGTGCCACCATCAGAGCCCCAGTCATACAGTATCCCCGTCCCCGTCCCCTGGGCCCCTCCCCGTGGGCCCCCAGGTGACAGCAGTCTCAATCTGTCCGAGGCGTCCTCCTGTCCCTGAAGCAAGTCTACATCTGCCATGGCACAGCCCAGGAAGCCGAGGACAACAAGGGTGGAGACGAGAGCATGTCGGTAGAATGGCACACCACCCCTACCTACACCCCTACGCAGGGTAGGGCTAGTGACGGAGGGTGGAGGGTCATAGTGCTGTCCTTCCCCTGAGCCACGGGGCTCAGGGTCGTCGGTCTCGTCCGAGGCCTCGACCACGGACCCCGCAGGCACCCCGTGCCCGCTGGCAGGGGGGTCCGTGGCCGTGGCATATAGTCCCGCTCCTGCAGTGACAAAGCACGGGCCAGGGCCGGGAGGGAAGGGCATCACCGGAGGTGGTACTCGTGGAACCCTCGGCGTCGTTGCGGCCGAAGCCGGCAGGGTGTCGTGCCACTGGGTGGGCTGGGTGTGATCCTCACACCACAGCCTGTCCCAGTGGTCCTGCTCTCTGTCGGTGAGGCCAGGAGGAGTAGCCACCTTAACCCGTGAGGGAAGGGACAGTCGCAGCTCCACGGGAGGGCCGGGCTCCGGTCCAGTTACAGACTCCAGCTGTGAACTCCAAGACCTCGGCCCCCAAGCCCCCCCCTTCCTCCCGCTTCTCACTGTGATGTTGTTCGGTCATTGACTGAAACCGAAGGTCACCTGCCAACACCATGTCAGCGAACAACCCGGAGCTGGGCTCCAGGGATGCCTCGTGTGCGAAGAGCGCTGACACGGGGTGCAAACAGGTGTCTCCATGCTCGGCATCGTCCGGTGTGTCACCCGATACAGCCGCGGCATGATCCAATGTCTGAGCGGCCCCGTATAACATCACACCTGCGTCGAGATGTGATTGGATAGACGCAGGCTGTGGGTCACACGGTGAGCATGCGATGCTCGGGTCCGCACGGTAGAACGACGAAGAATCAAGCGGTGCCACGGCAGGTGCAGAGTCCATGCGGGCAACGACCGGTGGGGTGTGCGTGGTGTCACGATCGACACCACCCACCCCGAAGCCGTAGAAATGAACTCTCCCTAGAGAAAGGGAAGAGTACGGCTCCTGAAGATCTTGTTCATTGTAATCCGCTTCCTCCCCTGCAAAGCAAAAGGCCTGGAATTTTACGGAAGCTTTCCTCTGAAGCCGATCCCACTCTTCATGTTGTTCCTGAGTGTAGGAGTCAGTCTCCCAAGCATCCCACTCAGAGTCAGTCCACTCCTGTGGTGCCCAAGCGGGTGCATGAGAGTCCTCATCCCCCTGGGTGAGGTAGGCGGCAAAGGACAGGGATCCGTCGTCAGGGTACGTGCACACCGACTCCGAAGAGTCACAAATGTCCGGTGTGCCGTGTTCCCAACAGACTGCCTGAAATGCCTCCTCCGAATGCTCATAAGCTGCCTGAAAGCGAGCTGTCAGAACATCCGTGAAGGCCCCTTCGGCTAGAGCCTCGGGGTCAAGCCGCATGGAGTGTGCCGCCAGGTGCTGCATGTGCGTACAGTCTGCCTGGCGGTGCCTCCCACCACAGGACCAACAGTTGCCCATGAACTGTTTGGAACCCGGGTGGAAGGTGACTCGGGTCTTCTGCGATTTTCCTTTGCCCTTCTTGCCTTTGCCTTTGCCTTTGCCTTTGCCTTTCCTGCTGATTCCCTGTGGCCAATTCCCCCCCTTGGGCAAGGGGGAGGCAGCGAATCGGAAACTCTTCCCCTTCCCCTTAAAGGGGTGGGAAGACCGAGAAGGATAGTATACATCTCGCGGGCGGGGAGGGCGCAGGTCAGGGGCTCCCCTGGAATCCAGACCGCCACGTTCACCGTGGCGGTGTCCTGCATCATTATAGAAAGCGCTAGTCAGTTGCTTCGTTTTCCCTAGTGTGTTGTAGACTCGCTGAATCGCGAGTCCACAGCTCACTAGGGTCAGGTCAGCTTGTGTTTTGACCTTCTCAATCGCATAGTCCTCGTGCACCTGTTTGTAGGTGACGGGACAAGTGCGACGAAGAAACAGACGGACCGCATCTTCCCTAGAGATGTCTAGGCTAGAGTGTTGCCCCAAGTCAGTCGAAGCGTTACTGACTGCGTCAGTGAACGCCTTGATGAACTGCTTGGGGTTTACTCCAGCCGGGACCTCTACTGTGGGTGTGAAAATGAAGTCCGTTTTGTCAAAGTCTTCGAGGTCGGGCATTACGTCCCTGACTAAGGCGGTAAGAATTACTTTGCCGTCGTCAGGGAAGTAACGGTGAGCTTCCCGCACTGAAGCGAGCGCTGGCCCGCCACAGAGATACTCCAATAACTCCTTTAGGAGTTTGTTTGGAGTTGGCATCACTGTGGCGGTCGCGTCGGACAGCCGGAAAGCATGTGCGAAGAGGGGGTTAAACCGCGTGAGACGAGAGGTTAGCTCCTCAACGAGGGAGTCAAGTAGCGAACGAGCATTCGACTCGTCGCCACAAAACCTCCACTCGTCAATAGCATCCCCCTTGCCACACAGCTTCGATTTAATCCCCCTCACAAGTGCCTCAATCTTCTGGTGGTCATCCAGAAAAGCTGCGGAATCGGAATCAAACTTCTTTTCAGCCGCTGATTGTTGCGAAAGCGCAGCCACTGGTGTGGCCACCAGTTGGTCGAATTGCAATTGCCTCTTTGAGGCACCAGCCGGATGTGCTCTTAATCTCGCTGGTGCCATCAACTGGTACGGTGTAGAGGCCATGGTGAAATTTACAGTCGCGGTGATCGAACGTTAGTCTAGAAAATTCAATAAATCAAAATGTTCGGTGATCAAGGTTCTAAAAATTGTACTAAAAAGATCTCAGCAAGAGAAAACAAATTTACACTTGAACAATCTATAAAAAATAAGGGCAGGGGCTCAAAATGCGGGTTCAAAGGTTCAAATTTTACAGCCGCGGAGAGGGTAGGGTAAGAGAGGGTGGCGATCGTGTCGTGAGGCTTGGTGATGACGCGCGTACTGCTTCGGAGGCTGCGGCTAGCTAGACCGGTCCGCCTGAGTCCTAGGCAATTGTGCTCACGTACGGAAATACATCCTCTCTCTCACTCTACCCCTTCCGTGACTAGTGCGTTTAGAACCTCATGCCCGGATCTCAGCCCCAAGCCCCTATAAGAGCTTTAGCCAGCCATAATTGGCGGTTCTAACAAACCACCTTAGGCCGGTGGTGGGCGCAAACCTGTGTGAACAAACACGCAGTCAAGCACTACAAGTCAAGTGCAACACTCACATATGTCAACCGTGAAACTGTGAAGCTATACACAAGATAATACGAAGTGTTATAGCTTCCGCCGAAAGAATGTGATGACAGCCCCTAAGGTGTCAGATGTGAAATGACAGATGCTATGAACTGTCTGACTACCGAAGTCGATATCGGAGATGGCGCTGATGACAGTGAAGAAGTCATAGTAGTCGAACCGTATCGGTGATGACACAGATGATGATGACACTGTCGGCATGCCAAATCCAGCACGCGACACAGTTTTGAAGTGCCTAAGTATGGGTTGGGGTCAAGATGCTGAAACCAGAAGTATCCAGATAGCTCTCAGTGAGTCCCATAGTGCTAAATATCGATAAATACTGCTGAGTACTATCCATATCTGAAGAGTAAAGCAGGTATACAGCCCAAAAATCGATATTTGCCAGCTTGATGAAAGCCCAAAAAGTCTAATTTTGCTGTCTTGAAGTCAAAATAAGCAGCCAAAATAGCTTTGAGGGTTCTATACGGCTCAAGAACTGAAACCAACCGGTCAAAATATCCATACTAAGCATACTAAAGTAAAAATATCATCCAGGAGCCCAAATATCGAAGCTGAGGAGTAAGATCAAGACCTTGAACTCAGGGTTTTGGCTCAAAAAGTCAAGATTAAGCACATATTTTCAAGAAAAAGGCTGTTAGTGACCATACTGAGCGCTGATACAAGTCGGAAAGGCTGTAAATATCCCATAAAAATTGCAAAGTCGGTATAAGCCATTCTCCCCCATATGTGCTGTAGAGCGAGAAACGTAATGTAGAGCCAAAAACGAGCGAAACCGGTACAACTAACGACAAAAACGGTCCCGCCTCAAGGACGCTAACCCGTCAAGTCGCCAGAACAACCGAAACGCACAAGAAAAACATATCAGAACGTCACAATGAAAGCCGAAACCTCGCCACAGGTCCAAAGTGCGCATGTAAGCACGCAAAGCGAGCGAGAGCGAGCTAAAAAGACACTCACACGCCCAAGATACCAAATTGTCCCAGGGGTATTCCCAGGAGTAAACTATTATACAGTACTCTATTATCTTGAGGAATCATATCATATATTCAGATATACAATTTACCATAAACCCAGACAGCAAGAGTTATGATTTTATGTTGTCCAAGTCTGAGAGACCAACTCAGTGATCTCTCTTTATTCACCACCCTGAGCTCACAGATTATTCCCCCTAACTGTTCGCTCCGATGAATGTCACATTCCCTTACTATTTCTCCCAATAGTCCCTTGATATCAATTTCAGGCATTCACACACCCCTTATCGTGAGGGGGTCTCAGCGCTACGTCGTGCCCCCTGGCACACACACAGGAACCAAATGCACCTTCTCTCACATTCAACTGGAATGCCCGGGCCCGTTAAGATAAGGGTGTTGGTACAAAACCTTGTCGTTTTTTGTACATTACATCGTGGGGTACCACGATATCGTGGAACATGACCACGATATCGTGGTCAGTCCCACGATATCGTGGTCACGTTCCACGATATCGTGTCCAGTCCCACAGGAGGCTGAGGTAAACTGAGCCGAGTCGAGGTGAGCGCGAGGCTGAGCTGAGCCGAGTAGGTGAGCGCGAGATTGAGCTGAGGTGATGCATAACATCTCACCGCGATATTACATCTCACCGCGACATTACATCTCACCGCGACTCACATTACATCTCAGCGTCCCAGCGTCTCTGTCAGCGTCTCGGCGTCTCAGCGTCTCATACCACGACACCCCCAAGTCATACCCCATCACCCCAAGTCATACTCTGACACCCCCCAAGGCATTCCCCATCACCCCCCACGTCATTCCTCACACCTCGGCTCAGC
>LGRX02008223.1:0-16118 GCA_001247695.2 Cymbomonas tetramitiformis | reverse complement strand
TAACGGAAGCCTTCATGAAGAAAGTTTTCGTGCAGCGACTCGTGTATGGAATGGATACACGGACCGTCTAGTGGTGTGTGACCGAAAAGTGGTGAACGGGCAGGTTGCACGCTGAATGTGAGTGGCAGAGAGATGACTCGTTCCTCACCTGCTTAATATGCAGGCGAAGAAGATTTTGGAAGCAGCCAAAGGCTTGAAGAAGAAGAAGCGAAAGAAAGACCGGAATGACAAAGAAGACCGCAAGAGGAGGAAAAAGGAGGTAGTGTGCCGGATGATCTGTGAGTGTGCGTTGCGGACTTCTGCTGGACTTGTGGACACGTTGGCTTGAAGAGGCAGCGGTTCAGCATCGCGCGCAGTTTATTTGTCTGGCGCTTAGAGTGTTCACGGTTTCAGAAAGCCTCGTTGTTGCTCTTCAAGCTAGACGCAGATTACTTAGGGTTTGGGCCGCCGAACTTCAGTGAGTAAGTGCGCAACCAACATCCAGAGGTCATATGGTTGTGCGTGAACAGAAGAAGGAAAAACACAAAAAGAAGAAAGAGAAAGATAAGCGGAAGGAAGAGAAGAAGCGGAAGAAAAAAAAAAAAAACCACAACTCCTCGGACTCCGCTTCCTCCGGTTCCTCCGACTCCTCCGACTCTGGTGAGTCCGACAAAGAAGACGGCGCTCCAGGTGAGCCTTCGCCCAGGAACTACCACCTCGAGGCTCCCATTCTAACACGTGATGCTTCACGCCGCGTTCGCCTCATTTTGCCGCACCGTAGGAGCATGTCCCTTAAGCGCTCCACGAGTGCTCTCGGCGCCCCCGCTCACTTCAGCGACCAGTTTTTTCCGTGCTCCAAACCTCGGGATAATGCACTCGTTGCATCGGTTTCCACCCCGCAGGTCGGCCTCTTAGCTCTTGTGCTGACTCGAAGTTCCCTTCTTGACGCCACCTTGCGGAAATTTCTCTATATTGTATTTGTACGGTTCCTGTGTCAACTATAAAGCACCGCTTGGATCTAAAGCATCGCCTGGATCCAAAGCACCACTTGAACAGGCCCCCCCCAGGAGACTTTGGATCCAGGCCTGCGAGGTTTGCCAGGCTATGTCTCTGCAGGTTGATCCTCACACGTGCCTCTGGGTGGGCTGCCTTTTCAGCAGAGAACCCAAAAGACAACGAACTGCCTCCTGATGACTTCGACGTACCGAAGATCACGGCCGAGGACGACTATTTCGCCAAGAATCACGAGTTCAGTGCTTGGCTGCGGCAGGAGCATGATGTGGTGCGTCCGTTCCTCTACAACAAACCGGGCTTCTGATCTTGATTGGTGTGGATTTAGACGAACACCACTTCCTTGCCTGTTTGTTGTGTGTGCTCATCAAGTCTTTTGCCGTTGCGTCCGTGCACAATCACAGTGACCTGTGTGACTTTTTGGAATGTGCACCACATACAGCCTTTCACGCTGTGACTCACGCAAAGGTTCAGTCGATGCCCTCCCTTTTTCTATGTGCCGGGCACATGTGTAAGACTCCTTGGTGTAGCGCGCTGATACCTCTGTCTGCTGTTCCGAGGGCGAGGTACAGTTTTTTACCGAACTTCTTTCCGACAGAGCACGCGAGTTGTTCAAGACATTTGTGGAGGAGTGGAATGCCCGCCGCCTTACCTTGAAATTCTACAAGGGAATCACCGTGCAGGGCCGCCGCTGACGCTTGTCAGCTTCAGACAAATCGGCTGTGCTTTCAGTAAAAGCAGAGTATAATGTGTTTCTTTTTTTGAGTATTCCTTAGGCTCTTGATATCACGCTCCCAACAAGCATACTCTCAAGCTTTGATATGCAGAATACTATGGATGTTTGTGATCATTCTATTACCTTGTCAAGTTCATACCAAGCAAATGGCATGACTTGACTATTTCAGGCGTAAGATTCGTTTCATTGGATGCAAGAGTAGGGCTAGGTGAAAGAACAGATCACTTTATAGAGGAGTGATAATTGCCTGGCATGCATTATTCCATGCATTCCACCCTTACCGTTAACTGCACGTGGGCTGAGAGTTGTGGTCAAAAGCCACATACAATCTTGAGCGGAGATTTCATATTTTGGGAGATCGTTGTAGAAGAAATGAGACTTAACCAGTTATTGATTAATGATGCAACATGTCGACACTACATTGCATCAGTTCGTCAACGGACGCTTGTTGTGCCAAATCAGCAAACAACTTTTTATATGTACGTATTGGGAGAATTCAGCACCCAACCTTATATTTTATCACACAGGGTGAGTAATATTGATAAAACATCTCGCATTAGATCCCTGGTGGTGGTGTGGCATTATGGGATACCCACATTTTGGGGAAGTTGTATCAATGATAGGTAACTAGTTACATCGAAGGATGTCTTATCGTTATAAAAACAAAAGCAGAGTACGAAGGGAATCAAATTTTAACATTGTCAAAAGTATAGGTCCAGGCAATAGTTAATAAGATAAATCCTTGGTGCATCCCTCGTAAGTAGCACAAAGAAACGATATTAAATCAACGTGTACGTAGCTCCATGCATATATCCATGCATCTGCTCACAGTTCATACAGGTGACCGATCATTTACTTGGAACGGGTTACGCATCCCTCATGGCATGTAGTCGGTGACGGATCGTAATTCGACACGATCCGATATGCCCATGCCCCCCTTAAGTAGAATGATGTGAAAATTGGGCGGACGATGTTCTCCAAAGGGCGCGAATACTATCGGTGAGTTCCTTCTGCGCCTCAGCATACTCAACGTTCCATTTTCATCGCTTACATTCTTCCAGCAGGTCAAGAATAGCTTTGGCCTCAAATGGAAGAGGCGGCAAGGATTCCTGGGCGGCAAATCTGTGGTCGGGTAACGGCACGTACGTAGTTGTTGCCCGGGGAAAGAAATCAAGCACTTCCGGTTCGCGATTGTCAATGTTGGGCTCGTCGCGGTGCTTGAAAAGGATTTTTGACTCCTTGATGCGGTCCGCGTATTGGCTGTAGGTTTTACGTTACTTCATCGGTAAGTTACTTAGGCCGATTCTTGTAGACATAGGACTTCGCCACATCATATGTAGGTTTGTGAAGCACCAAGACTTCATCTTGCAGAGCATTCCACACTTGCTTTGCGCGTTTGGGGTTTGGTTCTTCACAATTTGCTTGTGGATAAATGATGTTTTTGAAGCTTGGCATTAGCCTTTACCCGAGTAGTTTATGTGTTCATGTTCGTTGGCATGTTGTACGGTGTACAGCTGGTTACCTTCATCTGCGGAACCCTAGTTTGCAACTAGCTGAACTGCAATGCGCATCCATAAGTATCGTATAGGGAGCACATGAATTTGTAACGTGTGACTCGTTTATTCGAGGTTTGTGGTTGTGTCTCTTTGCAAACCCGCCGTCGGGGCATAGTTGTTTCATACGGTTAATCGGTTATTACACACTTGCATATTGTCTACTTCCGAAACAATAGTGTTCCAAGCGACTTGTGAACGGCACGGCGTGCGGATGATATTGTTAATAGCACATTGCCATTCATCATCACTATTGTCCGATTCATAATTTTGGCATAGTACATGCCCTGGTTGCTTTGCGGGGCTAGCCCAAGGGGTATAAACTAAGGGGATGCCACGCCCAGTATGTAACGCGGCGGCTACAAGACGCACGCGCCCACAGCCGTTCGTGTCGCCTCTCATTCAGATGCACCGTTAGATCCCTCTCGAATGCCAGTTTCCTCGCTTCTCAGCGTTTTCGGTGTTTTCAGAATCGCTTCCTGGCTTCCAAAAATAAAAAATCAGTTCTCGGCGGAAAGTACATACTGCCCTTTCCTGTTGTGATATATTGCAATATGGATACTTGAAGTGTGCATATTGCAATACCGTCCATCAGCACGTTGCCCTCAACTCTGCCGCATTGAGCATATTCACAGTTCGCACTCTAGTTTTCAGATGTCTTGAGCAATGTGTAAGATCTAGGTTACGATCCAAAAAAATCGGTTCTCTAGCACTATGATTCTACTTTGCGAGTCACGGGCTGAGTGCCGCACCGAACATATCTACTAGCATTCATACGTTATATTTAGCGATGCAACGGGAATCTCCCATAGAGGCGAACTTTTGGACATGCACTTTGCATTTGTTGTTGGCATTCGCCCTTTGGGTATTTCCGCCCGAAATACAAATAGGCAGCCCTGACTGGGAGTCCCGGTCAGGCCCCTATGACAGATCCCTAGGACCAACACTGGACTGCTGACTGATCTGTAGCGGGTTCGTACTGTGACACACGCGGTGTCACAGGTAGGCTAGACTCCGAGACCGTCCGAGACCGTTCCGGGTATATCTAGCTTAGGGTTTATTTATCTTAGACAGTTTATCCACACTGAGGACTGAGTACGGGACTATCTGATATCTGGTGTACTAGGATATTCCTGTCAGGGTCATGACCGATGACATATGTGTCATACATGTCATACGTGTCATACCTGTCAGACATGTCATACCATGTCATGTCATGTCGAGTCATGTCATATATTATAATGACAATCGTCAGTACGGTCGACTATGACTGTACATGTCATCAGATGATAAGTCACGTCATCTGTCATTATTCAAGGAAAGACTTGAATGACATCTGTCATCGAGAGTTCGTACGTCGAACTCGAAGATGGCAAAGCAAGATACATCTTGAACTAACAAACAAGAACCATCTTTGCTTTAAGCATGTGCGGAACACGCATGCGCAGTATTATGGAGCGAACGAATTATTCGTTCTGACGATACTGGTCGTTCAACCAACGTCTCGGTTTCACAACCCAATGGCGGTACCATCTATGCGATGGGAGACGTATGGTATAGATGAGGAAGCGTTGTGCTTCAGCAGTATCTTCACACAGAAGTTCTGCACTCATCCCGCTATTATCTTACGCTTGTGTTGCCGTTCTACAACGCAGCGTATACTTGTATTTTATATGATATATTGAGGGCTCGCTTATCTAGCCCTAACAGAATGGTATTCTAATTTAGCTCGTCAAGGCACGAACACGAGAACTCAATTGTGTGCAGCGCGTAGATATCAATAATTTTGTGTTGACAGGTTGCGGAGCTTAATCACATAAGGCGACGCAGTCGAATAATACGAATAATTGGCATATCGCATATACCGCTGCAATAGCGAAGACAGTGTGCGAGATAATTGTCGCATTCGCAGGATACAACTGATCGCACATATACTGCACGACAAGGTGTGCATATGGCATACATGCGCGCAGCGATGAGATGTACTCGCATATATGATTCGCAGATGTACACAAATTCGCAAATGAGACGCGGAAGCATAAATCATCAGCGGAATCATTATCCGCGCGGAAAGTCATCAGCGCGCACTATTACAATTTTCGTGATCGCATCAAATCGCTTATTGTACGGCTATCATATATGTCGATGCGCGAGAGACTGATTCGCAGTTGACAGCATGCGCGACAATCGCATGTTCTCGCAGAAGTGATTCGCAGTTTACAGCATGCGCGTCAATTACATGCACGCGCATGGATGATTCGCATTTGAAAATTGTTCAGAATGAGATACGGCATAGCAATCATCGACGGATTTATAATCCGCGCATAAGTCAGCATACGTCAGCGCTCGTATCATGCGCTGAAAAATGGCGACGATATATGCTTTTCATCAGCAGCGCGCTCGATTGCATAATTCATTTGCAGCGTGCTACGATTATCTTGCAATTTTACGATGATGATGTCAAAATGTTGCTATGATCATCTGTACATTACATACTCGCGTCAAAATACTCTGCAAAACAACTGTATAACTCGCAGGAATATTTTGGATGGATGCATGATGGGCATCTGATTATTATACTGCAGCATTTCACACCACATATTGATGACTGCAGAAATATTCAAATTGTCAGCATTTCATGCTTATCTGCAATATAGTGTGTAAGAGATGTTTATCTGAACTCGCAGTACATGCAGCACACACTAACATGCAGCACACATTAACATGCAGCATCTGAGTATATGCACATTCTATACTGAGTGACTGCCATATTGTAAGTTGTGCATGCATCATGTTAGCAGATGTTATGTATAAACCAGCTTGATCACGGTAGCAGCTGGAATATATGGCATCATATCACAATACATCAGACATGCACAAAAGCATACCTGCTGTGCATGTTAACTATATTCGAACCCATATAGTGTAAGGTGCCTGTTCAGTGGTCTTAACACAATAATTAGCTCGTTATGTCCCGGTGGAGTCGAGATACTCTTCGGACCACATATCGTTCTATTGTGGATCACTGAAAGGATTGCTCACCGGAACTATATGTGAAATAGACCAGCAACTCATTATTGTGAATGAGATTATCTCGGAATTACAATAACCCCTAACCTAATATATATCATGCTAGATTCATTCAGTACATGGTATGCTGATTATCATCCTGCATGATAAACTGTGTGGGGAATATTGTAATATCCAGAACTTATCTTCCTGTAAGTGTGTAAAAGTGAGCACACACACACACACTGGCAAAAAGTACTAATCAATAAGTATTATACATGCACACACACTGCATTACTGTATGTATTGATATTCACTGACTCGTAGTGAATTGACCAACTTTAATATCTATCATGTATATGATAATATGGATAACACTCCACAAACACATGTGCGTGTGGAGTGTCAGTGATGGCGATAGATATGGGAACAAAATAATCCAACATGTTGTAGGGCTGGATGGAGAAATCTCCAGACCCGAAGGCATTATACAATGCTCAAATAAGCAGCTGGTCACTGCTGAGCATTGTCCATTCGTCTCACATATCATCGCTGGAGCAACAACAACAAGTACATTGCATTATGACAATTGATTCAGAATTGATCAGTTCAAATTGCATGTACACTCTCAGATCAGTAACTATATATTGAACTGACAGGAGTTGTTGAGGACAAGCACACACATATATATGTGTTGTGTCAAACTGCTTTGATTATATAATCAAACTATGTCCTGATATGTTTAAAATAAGAGATATCATTTTGATAAATCTTAGAGCACAGTCATATGCTCAAAACATATCATAGATTGATAAATTATCACTAAAGTGGATAATCCGCTTATAGTTGATAAATCTATATATCATCAGTAAGTACATTTACTGCTCTGGGTTTCAATCAGTGAAACCCAGAAATATGATCAACCTCAGATGTTGATATGCAGAATAATTCACTTTTATGCCATGAAAAATGGCATGTGCAAAGGTGAAGTGATATGCAGTGCTTCTGTACTTTGCAGTCCACACACACACAGAGATATGTATATATATATATATATATATAGCCAAAAACGGCCAAAATGGGTAAAATCCGTTTGCGATAGATTTGAAAATTGAAAATCGGACCCTATTTTATTTGATAATATGATTTTATACCTATTGAGGTATGAGAAAATCATAATGACAATAGTCATATCTCGTGTAACACCCTAGATAGCACGTGTGGAATATGTAGGGGTATACATATTGGCTGTAACGAAATGCGTCAAAATGTTGTACGCATGATTTAAAAATGAAAATTTCGGATTGATTTTTTTTGCTAATATGAATATTTAGCTATCAATAAACAATTGATGGAGAGTGTAAATAATAATAATAAAACATTTACGCTAGCAAAGGGGACAAAGTCCTGAGAGTGCGGTATCCCTGCAAAGCAGGCTAGTGAAAACACCAGGGGCTACTCCCTCTGCTATAGCGCGCCCACAAAGGGGCTCAACCCACTTTTCAGCAGGGTGACATCTAGAGAAAAAGCTAAGTGCTAGGCAAAAAACTCTAGAAGATGGAGAAGCAGCCATGGCCGGGTGAGTGGAGGGGTGGCTGAATCTGGTGGGGAGAGAAGTCGGAGAATTAAGGGGGTTTTTGGAGACGTTGAGGAAGGGGGTCATGGTGGGTGGGGAGAGGGGGGAGGGGTGGCGGGGAGGGGAGGGGGGGACGGCCCCTCCCCTTGGGGACACGGGACCATCTTTTATTGCAAATTTTTGAGAATTATTGCAGGAGGGTTTGAAGAAAGTCGTTTGATTGTTGCACAGCTTCTGTTTCTGTCATGGCTTCACTGCTCGAGATGTCAACTGTATGCGGGTCAGTGTTTAAGGTGGTGGTGGTGTTTAACAGAAACACGTCTCGCCTATTTTTGGTGTGTTGCCTACAAATTCTTGATAGTTTTTTAAGAAGAGGTTTAATCTTGCCACGGGGAACACCTATCGTGTTGAGGACAATACCAAAAAGAGGAGGGAGGTATCCCATGAGTGTGAGAACTTTGGGCCATTTAACGGTGTTTATGAAGGGCTTGGAATTTGCGTTGGTGATTGTCGTGTCGTGGTGACCACCATAATAAGGCTCAATATCACTCTGATGATAAGGAGGGTCTTGGGTGGGCCATGGGCAAAGCGAAGAAGGAAGTACTTTGACGCTTTCGTTCAGAACTTCATCCCAAATATCGGAGCTGACTCCTGTGTATTCTAGCCTCTTCTTCGTGACTCTGGACTTAGGAAGGACGTTGAGGAACCATCTGGCAATCTTTTTCTGTGTAGGCCTCCAGTCAAAGACTGGTTGAGTATCACTGGGTGCACTGTCTATAGCTATGATAACAACATCCGAAAAGTCATCCTTATAGCATCCACCACCTGGGAGAACGTAGGGGTCATCACCCGTCCAATAGCCATGTGGGATAAATGGAATAGTGTTATGCGGGAATCTGAAAACAAGTTTAAAACCTTTGTCGAACCATCTTTTTTGGTTTTTGGGAGACAGCGGAAGAATCCATGTTCCTGAAAATCCGGAGACGGTGTTGGCCGCTTTATGTCCCATTTCCAAGGTAGTCATAACTGCCGAAGATTTGCCCTTTTCTTTCCCATCAAAGGGGGGATTTCCATAAACGATTCTGCCGATGCCTGTTATCGGATCAACGTAGGCATCCCAAGCGAGACCATCAAAGCCAATTTTCCCATGATGGCAGAAGGGCCTGAGGGCTTTTTTCATTCTTGTGGTGGGTATGCATCTTCTCGAGTGAATTCTAGGGTGGGCATTTAGTGGGTTGGAGAAGAGTTCACAGCCGTTTTTGTCAAGATTCCTGTCATCCACCAAAATATCTAAGAGGCTTCTTCTGATTGCATAGCAGTTTTTAGGATCCCCCGATTCAAACTTACATGCATTGAGTGCTTCGTGAATATCGTGTGCCCTATTCGAGTACTCCGCAAGTGAGCATGGAACTGCTTTGTTGGAAAGGCGGTGCCAGGCCAAAAGTTTCCAAAACTCTTTCTTTTGGACATATTGGAGTTCGGGATATTTAATTGTCCCCGTGACATGGTCCACTTCAGGTTTAGCGGTCACAACAATGGTATTCTTTTTTGAACTTGATGGTCGGTACATGCTAGCTTCCGGGAGAGCGTGTAAGTATAATTCCTCCTTCATTTCCTGTCTTAGGTCAGCAAGTGGAAAAAGTTTCGATGGCTCTGTTTTGATGTATGTGGTACCTTTTCCAGGGTTTAGTAGTTTGGGCTTTTCTGAGATTTCTTCAGCAATGATTTTCCTTAGTTCGCCATCTTGGGTTGTTCTAAGACTATGCAAACTATTATTATGTCCCGAGCATTCAAGTTGGATGTGTTCGAAGGTGCATTTTGTATTCTGTTGGCAGTAGGGGCAGTTTTCAGTCCCGATTTTCCCCAGTTTAAATAAACGTGCTGGAGAGGCTTGGAGACCCAGGAGTTCTCTGCTTCTAGAAGCGGTGAAAGCTTTAGGTGTTATTTTGGAAATATCTTTAGTGGGGGCGGTGTTATTCTCGTTAAGCATTCTCAAGTACTTCCCTTGAGACTGTAGAGTTCTCCAATTATGATAGTGTGATAGACGTTGAATTCTTCTAATGTGACTACGGATATCGCCTAAAATAGGGACCTCAAAAAAGAATAATGAGAAGGGCAGTTTCTCGGCAGGGTCGTAGCGGGAGATGTCTGAGCAACCCCCTCTGAATGAGGCTCTTTTAGCAGTACGGTCCACTCTGTCATGGACTTTGTCATTATTGTGACCCCTGATCCATTTAAGGATGATTTTACTGTGGTCTCCTTCACTGTAGAAGCCAAGTTCTTCTAACAGTAGGCGAACAGCCTGCACATCTCTGCGATTAGCTTCACGTAGTTTGTCCCGAGCACTCATGGATCTGCCATCCTTTGTTACAGCAGATATTGCGGCCATGGAGTCAATGGCATGTACCATTGGAGTCATGGATTTGAGGAGATTCTCTTTTTGTTCTGTGAGTAAGAATCTCAGTCCCGCAATTTCAGCAGATGTACTACTAGGGTTTTGGATATCTTCCTTGATAAGAAGCCCCGGTGCGGCGAAAGTTCTTGAGGGGGGGATATTCATCTTCCGAACAAGTGGCATTCCGTTGTCAAAGTTTTTTATGGCATATGCTGCACCACTGCATGCTGATTTTTTACCGGCGAATAGGGAACCATCGCTTGCCATATCATAATCCTCCATTTGTTTGCTCTTTTCGGCGAAGGGGGTAGATTCTTCTTCTGAGTCGCTAGGGCAGCTGTATTCACTTTCTTCTTCCGCAGTTTTGTTTTTCATTCTGGCAATAATGGTCTCATATTGTCTGTCTAAGATGTAATCATAGTGTGAGTTAATATCACCGACTTTAGCAAGAACAGAAGAGGGCGGGTCCATATGGTCATTATATTCGAAAATGGAACCTGCTGGAATTAGGATGCAACCGTCATCGGTGATGCTATATTCAAAGTCGTATTGAAAACTGTTGGTTCCTTCGATTCTGACAAAGACATTAGGGTTTTTGGCATTGTTACTGTATTCTGTGTATTGTATTGACATGGCCTCTAAGTCAATATTGGTAATGTGAATAAGAGAGATGGAATCTCGGTCACCATTTCCTTTCCAATGAAACTCACCCGTGTCCGGGGGTACTATGTTGTCTCTATATTGTTTCTTGGCATATCTGGCCTGTGGGTCCAAACCTACAGGGTTTTGAAGCATTTCCTTTTCGATTTCGGTTAGCCATCCAGGGGGTCTATTACCGTTCAGCCTGAAAAAGCCTTTGCTTTCTTGCCAGTTTTTTAACATTCCACCGCAGGGAGTCAGAAAGGAACCTGTGTGCTTGAGGTTATATTTTTGAATTGCGGAGGTAACATTCCTCGACATGTAGAGTTGTCTGGGAAGGGTGGTGATTAATGTGGTTTCACCCACTTCATTTTCAGGGTAATTTTTAGAGTCGATAGCGTATCCAAGTTTTGCCATAATGTGACCTGTACGCCTGAACCAGTTAAAGCGTTTGTCTTTTGTGTGACTACTATAGGTTGCATAGTGTGATAAGGGAAAGCCCGAGATGGCATTTTTACTCATTTCGTTGTTCATGTTTTGAATTATTATTTTAAGCCATAAATTGTTGTTTCTACGGTATAGTGAGATAAGGTGAGGGTCAGTGATACGGTCCGTGTGGTTGTGTTGCCAATATTCGTGTTCATCTGCAGAACACAGGGTGTTCATGGTTTCAGTAATACACGACGCGGTTACAATATCGAAGACACTATCAATACCGTACCCGCCCTGGCAGACTGCCGTCCAGATTATTTGGTGGTTAGTGTCAACTGGGCAACCCAGGTATTTGATTATAAACGAAGCTATCATTTTGTCTAATTCAATTGCAACATTCTTTGGGGAGTTGGCAATTGCTGAGGTAACTTTAAGGGGGTACGCCATCCTCGGAACTACAACCGCATTTATAACATATCTTAGCTGGTGTAGAGTCATGTGTTGCAGTTGGATGGATGTGAGAGTGGATTTAAGTCTGTCGATAAGGATTTCCGCCTGTTTGTCCCATTTCCCATTTAGTGCAAACCATACTCCGAGGTATCTGTTTACCTCTTTGCTGTTAGAGAAATCGAGAAATTCTGGTGACTCAGGGGGTATCCATTTCGCATCAATGGAAGGACTCGAGTCATTGGTATTGGGCTACAGGTGACCCCCAGAGATGAGTAAATCATCAGACAGGTCATATCGTGTTACTATTTTGCCCTGGGATTTGATGCGCTTTCTGTAAGAGTATTTGGATTTCTTAACATTGATGGGAATGCCGATGAAGCTCATAAATTCATTAACTATACCTAGCATGTCTTGAACTTCGTCTTTAGTTTTCCCCACGAGCATGATGTCATCACAGAAGAACCGTGCAAAGATATTTAAAGGGGTGTCCTTTTCTAATAAGTTTTGAGAGGGAGGAATAACATTATTTCCTGGTTTGTCTGGTCTATGGCGCTCCGAGGTGAGTTCGTATCCATATGTGGTTCCTGTCGGGTTTGCACCGTTTGCTCGTTTTGCTAACCAAATTGCCAGGATATCCATAATGGCTACAAACCTTAGTGGGCTCAAAACTTCTCCCTGAGGAACTCCACATTCGAGGGACCATTCATCCGTGAGGCCTTCTTCAGTAAGTACCATTCTAGAGGCATCATTGGTGATGTCTGAGATGATGTTAATTATTTGTGATGGGAGTCCTAACTTTCTGAGCGCTAAATTGCTCATCCAGAATTCAGCTCTGTCAAATGCTTGTTTGAGATCCAGGTAAACTACGTGGAGGTCTTTGTCGTATCTATTGGCATCCGAAATTACTTCATTCAAAATTTGGAGTGAGTCATCTATGTTTTTATTCGGAAGAAAGGCATCTTGAATGGGAAAGAGAATGGGGTGGGTGTTGAGTATTGTTTTGAGACGGTTAGCAATTATTGTATTAAATAGTTTAAGACCCGTTTCCAACATTGTGAGGGGTCTGGAATTATCTATGGTACATGGTGCAGAGGGATTTTAGGGATTGGAAGGATGACTCCAGATTTTGCACTCTTAGGAAATCTCCCAGTTATAAGAATGTGGTTAAAAAGTGAGACAGTAACTTCTTGAAAATTCTTTGGGCCCTTGATCCACTGCGAGTATCTCATCCCTGAGGGTCCTGGTGCTGTAGAGATACCGCAATCCGAGTATGCTTGTTGGAGTTCTTTGTGCGTGATTTCTGCCAATAGTCTTGCTTGCGGCGGCCGTATCGGGGATTTTAGGGCTATCCTTGAGAATGTCAGTGAGCCACTGTGGGAGTTCATCTGGCTCATTCGGGTTAGTAGAAAATAATTTTTATTTTTGTATTCATCTAGTGTTGTGTTTAGTCTTTCTGATCTTGTCTCAGGTATCTTTCCATCACTACCTGGGGTTGTGGCTGCACCTTTTTCAGTAGGTTTCATCTTTCCCATGACTGTGTCTAGAAACCTCGAAAGGTTAGTTGAGAAAAGATGTTGCAGGGTTTCCTTTTCTCGAAGTTTGCGTCGTTCAATGTCTGTGTCTCTGCTTTTTTGAAAAGCATTTCTGATTATTACATAATTTTCATGTAATCGTAGTCTCCATGTGGCTGCTGCTTCATTATGTTTGGGTTGGAGCAAGGCAAACGGTAGTGTGCGGGCAGCCTTTTTGGCTTGCTTTGGAATGTTACTAACATGAGTTCTTGTGTCCAAATATTTGATGATGCGGCGTACTGTGTTTAGCCATTTGTATATATAGTTAGATACTGCGGATGGTCTTTCGGACCTCCCAATTTTGTTCAGATTCTTGGTGCCAAAGGCGTCACTTGCCGCCTGATGTGCTAATTTGTGCAGGGTATCCCATGTCGCGTCAGGTTGCATTTCCTTGAGGCCAGTGTCGTCGTTTCCAAACCATTTTCCATTTCGAGTGTACTATGTAGTCTTTCAGTGTAAGACACCCAGCCTGTAGCGTATTGGAATAAATGGGCTGTGCAGTCTATTTTTTCCGAATGCATCTCAGATCCGTACAGGCTCCAGAATTTAGCGGGCATATGGGGTTGTAGAAGGATATCCCAGCAGGTCATGTAATCATCTGTGCTAGATTTCGTGATTTTCTTAACTTCCAGTGAGCTGAATGAAAGGTGTCGCTTGAGATAGGCATTTACATCTTTCCTATTTAGTAGATGAGGTGAACCTATATGCCAAATGTTATCTTTGACGTTATGACCTAAGTTGAGACCACCTTCTGGCATCCCCTTTCCTCTAGAGAGTAAGTGAGCTGCATGCCATGGGCTATTGAGGTGAATCCACCATTCCTTGGGTTTGTTGTGCCATTTTAGACATTGTTCCATGCTGCCTGTCTTTTCATTTTTTGCTATGAGCTTGTTCACTGTTATGGGGCTGCCGTCTGTATTATCCCGTCTGAGATCGAGATCAGTGGTGTCACCCTTGATGGTGCTGATAGCGGCTCTAGCTTTGTTTTTATTGATGCACGCGTGCACAAGTTCATTTGTGTTGTATCCGTTTGCTTCAAGGAGTCCTCGTACAATATCTTTCTTGTTTATTTTCCTTTTTGTATCCTTATTTTTGTTTGTCATTCTGATTGGGTACCCTGGGTACTCATCATGTGTGGTTTCCTTGGCACCATTAAATCTAGGTGTTGGCAAAGTTGTATCGGTAGAAATCTCCCGTTTGGTGTCGTTTTGAGGGAGCTTAAATTCAGCCCATACTATCCCGTGGTCGGAGATGATATAAGGGTTTTCCTCCGTCCATCCAGTTTTAACTGTCATTTCTGCCATAGTTGTGTTGGCCATGATATGGGTAAGTTTTGCTTTTGAGGTTTTGGATATAACATGTGTGAAAATTTCCGTGTTTGGATTACGGTCCATTATCAGTTCATTAAGAGAACATCTGTCATTGTTGAAATAAGTTAAAAGATGCTTATTCTTCTCAACATGCTCTTGATATGACATGTAATTTCCACCTGACACCCGCTGATTTGGGGTAATGGTACAGTTTTTGTCACCTATCTCTATGTCGAGGCCTTTTTTGGATTATTTCCTGCCTTTCCTGCCCAGTCAGTTAGTGTGTCATATAATTCCATTTGTTCATCTACTAGTGTGGCATCATTCATATAGCCACTAGCTATGTAAAGCTCAAACCCGTTATTTCCTGAAAATTTGGTCATTACTGCTCTCTTTGCGTCTCCATCAATTGTGGTAACCGAGGTGGAAAGTGGTAAGCTTTTCGGGTTCCATAGGATCATGGAACCAATGGAAGCTCTTTCATTTACATGAGATGTGCGGAATTGAATTCCTTTTTGTGTCATTAGGGTTTTTATTAATGCAAGGTTTTCAGTATTCACCTTGGTTTCTGATATACATATTATATCGGCCCGTCTGTCACTTAAAAGATTGCATATTGTTTCTAATTTAACCAAACTGTCTTTATCTTCTTTGTGGTGTCGGAGGCCTCTCATATTCATACCCATTATAATCAAATTGTCAGAGTGTTGTGCTATTTGTAGTTTTGTAAGTCGGTCTAACTCTTCTGACTGTTTAGTGACGCTTTTGTGTTTCGCTTTTTGTAGTATGCATCTGCCATCTGCGTCATAGATGTTCTCACAGTCAAAGATTTTGTTTGTGCATTTGGTTTTAAGGATTGTTCTCTTTTGTTTGTGAGAGTGTTTCCTGCGGTATCCATATGTGCGAGGTTCGCAAGAGAGCTTTCCTTTGCCTGAGATGAAGTGATTATAAGCAGTGTAGATGGGTTTACCGTCTTTGTTTTCAGGATTTGGCTTTGTTGGATGTGCATCAACTTTCGGGAGGTGAGTTCTTAGAGAGTGTCGTATGGTCGAAATGGCTTTGTTATTTTCGTGTTTGGTTATCCTAGCTTCTCTGCCCGTTTGTTGTAGAATTCTAATATTTAGGTTTTCAAGTTCGTATAGTAGATCTCTGTTTAATTGTGCTGCCGAGAAGAATTTAGTGTTGTGCAGGATGTGAAAGGCTTTGTGGGCTAGTGTAAAATTGAAAACCCCCATGTTGTTCGGATGTACTCCCAGTTTCAAGGTTATGCGGTGCACACTTAGGTCTTGAGGGAGGAGTGTGAAAATGTCTTTCTGGTGTTTATTGGTAGGGATATCAAAATCACAATAAATAATCTTTCTTTCTGGAATGATGTGGACTGCAGTTGACCATATTTCATTAGTCACAAGAAGATGAATTTGAATATTGGTGTTATCCGTGTTCGAGGTGTGATGATA
>LGRX02008222.1:0-28758 GCA_001247695.2 Cymbomonas tetramitiformis | reverse complement strand
CGCGGGTGAGCACCTCGGTGTGCTCACCTCGTGGCGACACGCATGCAAGGGTGGGCCTCCTTGCACGCGCGTGACGATGCGTCCCGTCGAGACAGGTGCACTCGCCCGGAGCTTGGGGCTCGCCGGCCTCATCAGCACCCCGAGTGTGGGTGCCGCGCTCTGCGCTCGGCGGCGGGGCATGCGTGCGCGGTGTGCTGCTCCCAGGCACGCGCATCAACCTCTGCAAGGAGGCCCGATGCGCCTGGACGCGGTGAACACGCTGCGCGCTACTCCCAGGCACCATGCGTCTGGTGTGCCTGGCGGGGCAGCGGCGCGTCACGCAGCCCGAGACAGCACAGCGAGAGCTGCTGCCTCATGGCGGTGCGCCTGGCACGCTCGCGGTGGCTGCCACCTGCCACTCGCGGCGCGCTCTCTCCCCCCCAAAAGAAAAGCGGTCCGCTCCCGGACGCTTCACTCTCGGTGACCCTAAGGGGAGGGCGCGGGTGAGCACCTCGGTGTGCTCACCTCATGGCGACACGCATGCAAGGGTGGGCCTCCTTGCACGCGCGTGGCGATGCGTCCCGTCGAGACGGGTGCACTCGCCCGGAGCTTGGGGCTCGCCGGCCTCATCAGCACCCCGAGTGTGGGTGCCGCGCTCCGCGCTCGGCGGCGGGGCATGCGTGCGCGGTGTGCTGCTCCAGGCACGCGCATCAACCTCTGCAAGGAGGCCCGATGCGCCTGGACGCGGTGCACACGCTGCGCGCTACCCCCAGGCACCATGCGTCTGGTGTGCCTACGTACATTGGATGTAGCGCAGGTAATTCGCCGTGTATTCGGGTGGTGCGACGTGAGATTGGCGGTCGGATTCAAGGGTTCTACACCCACCGAGAGAGAGCGCCGGAGTGGTTTTCCTCCCCAAAACGAACGATATGCCCGGCGCTTCTCGCAGCGGTAGAACCGCCAGAAGACGTCGAAAAACGGAGCGCCGGCGGATTTCCAAAGAAAAACAGGTCGATGAAGAATCGGGCGATTCCGAATCTCATGATGAAGATCTTGAATTCACGCAGCAGATGCAACAGTATGTCACACGAGACGCAAAAAGGCGCTCGGAGTACGACGCTCACGCACGCAAAGGTGGCGAGCGCCCTCGCAAGTTGGATACCGTGCAGGCGTTAACGATGAATTGCGACGTCTTATTTAACTCGATTCCAACGAGCACTCCGGAGGGTCGTATCAGCGCTCGTATTTTTGAACAGACCTTTCACGTTCTCGTCAAAAGCACGAGCGAGGAACTACACCGTTTTTACGTAGACGTGGTCAATTATCCGATGAGGAAGTGTATATCGAGTTCCGACGAGCGTAACGGGCGAGACGGAATCTACAACTTTTTGCGTGAAGAGGTTCGTGACTCGATTCGAATCAATCCCGACCCGTCCAACAATATTGTCGTAAGCCTTGCCGTCGACGAGAGTTACATCGACGCACCGATCATTTTTACAGGGACTCAGGGAATTCCGGAGCAGGAATTAGTGGCCGCGAGAGCGAACTGGGTGGAGCTTTTGCGAGCTAATCGCTTGGCTCTCACCGGAGGCGGTATAAGCGACTTGCCGCAGCTGTTGGAAAAGCAAAACTACGACCATCTCAGCAAGATGGCTTTATCTTGGATATGCAACGTGTACATCTGCGGATTGTACAAACGCAGCGCGCCGCCCGTATCGATTTGCGACCACATGATTTTATTAGCCGCCGAGCAGGCGAGTGCGATATTTCCTAAAGATTTTGACGACTACGTGTTGCGCTCAATCGAACGGCGTGGCGCCAGCGGGGCTGAAAACAGTAGGTACACATACGACTGTTCTTTGACGTGGCCGACCGAAATGCATGGCCTCAAATTCAGAGACTGCTTTTTGAAGTATCTCTTCGAACACAAAAGCGCGAATTGCCCGGTTCTCGAACGGCTCGATTTCGCGTGCGGCGTGGTCCTCGAAGAGTTAAAAATGAGTGCATCGCAAATATCCGTGGCGCGTGGTTTTGTGTGGGCCGAGTTGTACGTGCTGAACGTGCAAATCGCGATCGCCTCCTTTTTGAAATATGGGCCGAAAAGCACTCGCTTTCGACCGTCCGATCAAAGCTCGCGCTACACGGATCGGGACATCGCTCATTTTTTCTTCGAAATAGACTCTACGACGAATACCGATTTATGTGCATTGTACATATGGGCGTCTTATGATGGACACTTTGATAACATCAAGAAGGCAGATCGTTGTATAAATACACTTTGCCGTTTTTATTTTTTCAACAAAGCATTGGCCACTACACGATCCGACGGTTCCGCAAGTTGGCCGCTCTGATAATCCACCGAGCCGATGACAGTCCGCAGTCGCCCTCCATCGACCACCGCATGGGCAGCGGGAACGCTGGTGATCAGTGTTTCCCATTCCGGAGAATACACCGCCAACACGGGCAGGGTCGCGACGGTCGTGTCGTTTTCGCAATCGCACGCGTACACCTCGAAGGAACTCAGTGTATATCTGGGCGCTATGTGCAGGTCGTCGATGACGAGCCGCAGCTCAGTGACGTTCCGATCCACTCGAATTGTTGAACGAGCTTTCGCACCGTCCGCGTGGGTGTGCACGGTGATCCAGGTCGCGTTCTCGATTTGGCGTCCTTCCAATCGCCACAGTGTCGGAACCGAGAAATCGTCCCGAAAATGAACGAGCACGGAAGACGCGAAGCTTCCCGGATCCAGCACCGAGAAAGCCGCGTATCCGCCGGCCTCGATCGTCAAAGCTTCGGACGACGAGTAATTGCGCCGCGTACGGTCGTCAAGGTTTACCTCCGACCGGTTTCCGAAGATACGAAACCCTTCCATGGGGAAATTGGAAGCGTTTGTACTGTTCAACTGTACGAGTATCACGGATGCGTCTGTCGTCTCCCTTGAAGATTCTCTCAACAAAAAATATAAACGCAAATCCCGAGAAAGCAGTCATATGCCACCCAAGAAATGTGGCGTAAACATTTTCGCGGGTGCGCACGATTTAATAAAGATATTACTACATTTTCAGCGAACGGTTCAGATGATCGATTTTCCAGCACCGAATTTCTTCGGACTATTGTATCACGTAATGTATCCAAGATGTGAATGCTATAGCGCCACATCGGCGACATGGTTCGACATCCGATATCTCCGGCCTCTTACCGCCAGTAATATCCAAGCAAGAGAAATATTTCAGTATATAAGGTCTCGTACTTAACATATCATATTTTTAAAAGTAAAATTGACCGTAGCATGCAGTTCGATCGGAGGGTCCTTTGAAGCCACGTTTGCAGCCACGCTGGATTTTGGAGGCTCGACCCGTTCAGATACCAGCTTCCCGAAGGTATCGCGATATTGTCCCTTTACAGTCCTGTCAGAATGCCAGTCCAGCCGCGTCGCGAACCGGAATGTGTCACGATGCAGTCGCGAACCGCAGAATCGATCATAGGAATGTTGTGTGATGAAAACACACAATCTGCTTCAAGACAGTCAATACAGGAGAAGTGCGCAACAAGGCAACTCCAACGCTTAAGAGGGTGTCATCTTTTGTACGCTCCAAACGCTCCAATTTGAAAAAAACTTTAATCTTTAATAAGATATTGCTCAATTCTACCGAATAAGCCGAAACCGTATCCATCGAGGCTGCGCCGATAACTCCTAGCTACGTATATCTACACAATGCCCGTAATGAAGACGAGTTCACATTTCATCATCTGCACAGTCGTGACGTTGTATACAAGTCGTTCTCACGTTAGCTACGTATCTACATAAAGATCCATTTTCGTCTACCGTGTGCTCGAGTCGATATCGGTTGAGCGCGGCGTGCAACTTTTCTTTTATCTCGACGTCATCTGTTACGATAGCCACCAATCCGAAAACGTTTACATGTTCTTTCAAGCTTCCGTAGTTTTCTAGCCTTTTTCCATCTTTACTAGGTCCGAAATGATAGCGAAATTTATTTTCGTGTCATCCATAGCATAAAGTTGTCCTTCTTTTGTTGCGATCGAATGATTCTCTCCGAAGATAACCCGATTATTTTCATTATATTCCAAATATTTTTTTAGCTCGTCAAAATCGGTGTTGGTACCATCGTAGTCCTTTTTGTACAGATAATGGCATTGTTGTTTATCTTCGGTCGTTACGAAATTAAAAAAATTAAATAGGTCTCCACCGTTCGCCCTCAAAATCGCTTCCGCGGCACATGTGTCCCATCGTTGCAAAATTCTCATTTGTATATAGCCCCATAGGTTTTGACTGCGCGCAAGGCGGATATCGAGATCCATAACCATATACAATACTTTGTTACCGCAGCCGCCAAAATGAATATCTGCCGGCTCGTTATCATAGTCAGACTCAACGTGTGAAAAGCCGGAATTGTCCATTGTCGTAATGAATGGTGTATATAATTCTTCTTTTGTAGCCTTTGGATTGTTTGCAAAAACATGCTTGCATTGAAATCCGTCGAGGTTTCCCGCCCACGCCACCTTACCCGGCTGTATCGTACGCGGAGCGTGCGACATGCTAATGAATTTGTTGTGTTTATCCAAATATATTCCCCAGGAGTATATCCGAACCTGATCTTCGGTTATGGGCTTATATATATAATGCCCGCTACGGCATTTCCGGACCGTTTGTCCGCGAAGCCGATGCAGATGGTGCTACCCGATGGTGCTTGCGTTTGCGCGTACTCTTCAGTTCCGTCTATTGGATCGACAAAGCACACCGCCAACCGCAAGGTATTCGTGTATGGGACTAATTTAAGTTTATATTCTTGTATAGTGGGTACGTGTGAGGCTAAACATAATTTCACCTGTTTCAGCATCTCGTCATTGGGCTTACTCTCCTCTCCGACAAAGCCTGTTATTTCGGCTAAAACCTCCGAAAGAACCTGTTGTATCGCATAATCACCCAAAGTGACGGCACTCTTGTCGTCCTTGATTTCGAAAAAAGAAGTTAAATCAGGTTTGTAGTAAATCTGTTTGAAAAGAGGCCCCAAAACACTCTCGCACAAATTTTGAAGGACTTGCATTATATTCTTCCATTTATCCAATTCAGCTGCTTTGTTGTTTGATTCACGTGGTCTCTTATTATTAAAATATGGTTTAATTTTTTCAGATTCTTCAGAAGATCGTATGTCAGGTAATAGCATTTGAAATTCGTCGGCGCGATTTACAAACGACCTGATCAACAATTAAGGAGGACACATTTTGCAACCTTCGGATGTCGCGTGTATTTACACGTGTATTTATACAAATATCATACCCCTTCACACAGTATACCGATGCATCCTAAAGACGGGTTGAAAAGTCGGAGTTGACAAAACCCCCGAACCGATCATACGGCCAGGGGGTCGAATTTTCGCAATAACGCGTGGCATTGTCCCTTACGAAGCGGCGGTCGTGGACACGTCGGTGTCGCTCCAGTAACGAAGAACCCACGAGGCCTTTTCGAACTCTTCCGTATTCACTTCTTTGGATGATCGCTTGCCTGATAAGGAGCGACATACACTACGTAGACGCTCGGAAGATCGAAAGCATTGTTTCAACTGCGCGACATTCACATGAGACAACGCCTCGAAGATCTTTGCGACCCCAAGACCGGAAATCAGCTTCGCGTTGAAATCGGTGCCCATGATGACGCACATGATGACCAAGCGCAAGGCGTTATCCGCATCGCAAAGGCCGTTCAAGCGAACGAGCGTCTTGTTCTCGTAATTCCAGATAACCGAGGTCTCGAGGCACGTTCGTTTTCGCGTGTTTTTATCGAGAGCGGGTACAAAAGCCGCGCCTCCCACTCGGCGCGCTATCGAGGTGACCGCGGAGTTGTCCAGTATAGTGTCGTCGTACGTGGAGCTGCGTCCCGAGCTCGAGCGCTTTCCGCAAGCCGGTAACCACAACATCAGAAAAACATCGGCGGAGATGCGAGATGATAGCAGGAGCAATATCGGAATCGAGTCGGAGTCGATGGTCCGCACGACCACCCCACCGGTATCACGCCCCGAAGCGCTATCCGTTTTCAAAAAATGGCGTATGACGTCCACCGCGGCCATGTCTGCCTCTCCGTGAGTGGCAGCTATCGTCGGAGATGATATTTCCGTACACCCGGTAGCTTTCACCCATTCCCACGTCTGAGGGGGGTATGCTCCGATACAGAAGCATGCCACGAGCTTGGTGTCGGCTGCACCGAATCGGTCGATGACTATTCGTTCGGCGAGCGCCGCGTACTTACGCGTGCGCAAAGCTTCGCCCACGCTCCTGTGTAAAAAGGCCATCACCCGACCACGAAATTCCTTGTTCATCATCGCGGAAATGAAATCGAGCGGACATTCGACATCCGTGATTTTCAGAACCTCTTGCGATTGCGTCTTTTCCGCTTTTTGCCGTTTGGCGCGGCGGCGACTTTGCTCGTCGCATTTTTGCATGGGCACTTTCTCGGGGTCGTCGGTGAGTACGGCCACGCGCGCGATTCCGCCATCGAACGCTTCGAAGGCTTGGCGTAAAAAGAAACGGGCGAGATGCGTCCCGGTGGTCCCAGAAAATCGAAAGAGAAGCCACATAAAATCGATCACGCAGAGCGATGGCGCATTCTCGCTTGGACGAGCGGGAATATTCTGTAACACCGCGTGTGGCATTTTGTCGACCAGGTGCGCCTTTATCGTCGCGTGAAGCCCCATTACCGGATATCGTGCGGCGGAGCGTCGAGCCGTCTACCGTATTCCTTGGGAAGCAATGTGTTAGAACAACACGAAAGCTCAAATGACGACGATGGAGACTTCGATCGAAGTGTATAAATACGCGGGCGCATTCGATACGTATTCGCCGAACGTGCGTCGCTTCCGCTTCGCGAGTGCGCCTTTAAGATGTTAGACGTAGACGCGAGAGAAAAAAAACAGAATATAATCGAACACGCGTGGAGGGTGTACCTTTTTTACTTCTTTGACATCTAGCAAAATGTCTCTATCTTAGTGACCGCTCTCATTTACACCCCCCGCGGATTTATCGGAATCTCGTCGAGCGTACATTTGATTGTATGCATCGTGAATTTGGGCCTACTTCAAACCGTGGACGTATACGGAATAACTCATAATAATTCGGAGCACAAAAAAGCATTGGTAAAGCTTTCCGATCTGGGGCGGCTGAGAACGAAAGAGATATTTGATGCGATGCAATCTCACGAATGGATAAACATAATGTCCATGTTGCACGCGGTAACCGCGTCATTGGATGTGTGGACCTTGGTGAGCTCGCTCACTTCCGTGTACACTTGTATCCACAAAGAGTACGTTTACCTAAAGGGACACGTCATGTGGGTTCCGGAACCATGCAACCGGGAAATGAAGGATATGGGATTTGTTTTCGCAACGATCTCCGTCTTTGCGGGATATAACCTCATGACGTGTTTCACTCAAATAAGCCTGGTCTCGCACTACGGAAAATGCCACGCGGAGAGAGTCGTATACGTGATCAGCGCGCTCGTCGCTTTTAGCACGGGCATCTTGCTAATGGTCGGATTGCTACATCTTTCTATGCTCGCAGAATATGCGAATCACGGAATATACGAATTGATCGCTTTCATATATTACATAATTATTTCTTTGACCGGTATCTTCGCGGCTTCGGTTCGAAAGTATCCGTTCATAGTGGGGCTGATACTCACGTTATTCGTAGTGATCGATCTCACGCTCAGCGTGCTCTTCAGCGGAATCGCGTTCTCGCAACTCGTCGCACCCAGCCACGGAGATTATGGACACAACGGCAGACTCTGTCGCCTTTTCGGAGACGACGAGATTCATGAGAAGCAAGTCCACGATCTTGTACTTTTCGCAATTCTCAGAATGGTACAGGTGTTTGTGAACGTCATTTTGTTGGTATGCATATCGCTCATCAGAACGTCAAATAGCGAACGCGCCCGGATCGAAAAGAATCAAATGCAGAAAGCAAACGCAAGCTTCGATCGCTCAGAGAGAGTGCTCAATTTATTGGAAGACGAATCCACGGTAATAACACCCGCCGTAAACAGCACGGTTAAGCGTTCGTCGCGCTCTAGACCGAGGGTGAGAAATGTCTGAGCTGCGGAAGCGAATTACGCCATTCACATCAACTTTCACGACACGCGACATTCGTGTAACGACAACATCAATCTTCTACGACCGTACCGTTCCACATCTTCACCGAGGCTCACACGTTCGACGCTCACGCGTTCGCAGATCGATCGTGCGTGGGCGAGCATGTACACGCCGCAATCGCGATTGTTGGTCTGTCGAGGCATCTCCTTTATTGCTACTATGGCGACTTCGGCGTTCATGAAATCGGCGAGGTCGCGCTCGTGATGTAGGCACGCTATGCCTCGAATCGCCGGACGTAGATAATCCCGATAATAAGAAACGTCGAATCGAAGCGAGTCGTAAATGTAAACACGCATCTTCACCACGTCGAAAGTCATCGAGATCCAGTGGTTACCGTTGATCAGAACCGGAGTGTAATAATAGCGAATCGTGGGCGCAAACCATTTGGATACCAACCCTTTGCGCGAAACGGCGTCCACGGCGCCGTTCTGTCTCAGCAGAGGGAAGACATACGTATCGAGTATACTCAAATTCTTATTCTTCACCCTACTGGCAAAGTCGCGCAACAAAAGAAGGTACGCGTCGACGACGGTGTCTTCGATCCATCGATTTTGTAAAATGCCGCAGAAATGACGAGGTTGTAAATTATACGAGCCATTCGTCAAACGGTCTGATACGTGTTTCACGATCGAAGTGCGCGAACATTCTTTTTGCAACGTGGTGAGCGCTCTTTGAAATTTGCACACCGTCGAGCGCTCGCGTATCGAAAGCGCGTCACCCAACAGCGCGAGCGGTTCCTCGTGCCCTGTCAAGTCGATCGGATCGGCGTCACTACCTCGTCTCTCACTCCCGCCACGGAGATTGAGGAATTGCTTATGCCGCTTTTGCTGAGAACGAACATTCAAGTGCATAGCGATGCCGATTCCCCGACCTTACGGAATTCTCGGCACTCTTGCTTGCAGAAGCACGACTCGCGTATTTATACACGTCCATCTTATTCGCAGCACGCCTTAAAAGCTAGCGAACGCTCGTCGCCACACACACACGCGTATATCAGTCAAACGTTTTCTGCTCGAAGTCATTTCAAATTTCGGAGGTCGTAAACGGAATGGACTCTCGTACTAAAGCGAACGAGTACGAAGGTTTTTTGAAAATGATGATACAAACCGGTAGCACATTGTCGATTTTCGGCGCGGTGAGCGTGAACAAGAATACAGAGGTGAGTATCTACTTCTCGCGTAAATAGATTATAGTGTCGTCCGTATGGATACAAAACTTTTCATTTCAAAAAATAGTTACCACAAATTTCGCCATGACGAGAGAGATGACGCGCGGACTCGGCTGAACGTCCTGTGAGGTGTGGGGTCAATCAGCGTCGCAAGATCTAACGACTCACAACAACCCGCGAACGAGGACCGTCGGATCACGAAGACCTCATCGGCTCAAGGGCTGCGAAAAAAAGGAGGAAATTTTCTTTAAAAGTTAGGCATCTTGAAAAAAGGGAAAAAAATATAGGTCCGGACCCGAAAAATGGGTTAAAAAATTAGAGGATTTCAAAAAAATCCTTGGTAGAGCCAACCGCCGAATGTTGGGCACTTTTGGGAAATCTGATGTGAGAATTTCAGGATTCACCCCGTCGAGCGGTCCAAAAAATCCAACTTCGCGGTTCAAATTGTTTTAAAACCCAACAACGCGCGCGCGAGTTTTTTTTCAGTTTACGAAATAAAGAAAACGCGCGCGCGTTTTTCAACTTTCAATATTTTTAAGAGGGCAAACCCGCCGAATGTCGGGCACTTTTGGAAAATCTGATATGAGAATTTCAGGATTCACCCTGTCGAGCGGTGCAAAATTCAACTTTTCTTACAACCCAAAAAACGCGAAATTTGAAAGAAATAGTTTTTCAACTATCAAATTTTGAGATTTTGACCTATACCATGTGCAAAATATGTAACTGCGGAAATCTAAAACATTGAATGAATTTTAATACGGGTGCTCCACGGAAAATAAGGATCCCCGAAAATAAGAAATTTATAGGATGTTCGGGTCGTCGGACCGTCTTTAACACTGGTTTAATTACCGAATTTCAAATATACGAACCGTCCATTTGACCGAATTAATTACTCCGTCCAACACCTTATATTCGGTGGAGCACCCGTATATAACTTTACAAATTTAATGACTTGTGGTCTGCGCTTGCGCCATCGATTTATACATCGTTTGGATATCGCGGTAAAATAACTGTACGAATATGTATAAACAGTAAAAATCTGAAAAATCAATACATTGAATAACGTTTAATATATATATAAATAAATAATTTTAATGACTCGTGGCCTGCGCTTGCGCCATCGATTTATACATCGATCGAATGTCGCGATAGAATAAATGTACGAATATGTATAAACAGTGAAAATCTGAAAAATCGATACATTGAATAACGTTTAATATATAAATCAATAAATTTAATGACTTGTGGCCCGCGCTTGCGCCATCGATTTATACATCGATTGAATATCGCGGTAGAATAAATGTACGAATATGTATAAACAGTGAAAATCTGAAAAATCAATACATTGAATAACGTTTAATATATAAATTAATAAATTTAATGACTTGTGGCCCGCGCTTGCGCCATCGATTTATACATCGATTGAATATCGCGGTAGAATAAATGTACAATATGTATAAACAGTGAAAATCTGAAAACGTCATATGCTTAGCAGGGGCCAAATCCCGGTTAATCCGCAACATCGATGTCGAATCGCAAAATCGAAAGAAATCCCTTTCGATATCGAACCTCACGCGTGTGAAGCGGCACTATAAAATCGGTTTCAGACCAGAATCACTTCCTTTTTCGGAAAACACCTCCACCACTTTCCATCCGATTGTCCTGTGGTTGATTTTTGATAGATACTCGCGAGTGAAGTTGTATCGAGTTGTGGAATCCCACAGATCTCTCGTACCACAAGTGAGCTTGGCGGCTCGTGGGGAGAGGATCCTTTCCAACTTCATGCCCTCAAGAGTACTCCGTTCGGAGAGAATGACGGTCGATCGTTAGCCCTCGGGTGTCAGAGTCGGTCTCGCGACTTTGAATCTGGCCCGGGCAGTCGACGTCGGTCGCTCGATGTCGGGGGAAGTCGCGAGGAAAGAAAAGATTTCCTCCATTTTTTATTCTTCTTATTCTTTTTCTTCTTCTTTTTTCCCTAAAATTTTATCCCATTTTTTCCCAATTTTTTATCCCATTTTTTCCCCACCCCTCTCCATATTCCCCCCTATTTTTTATCCCCCACCCCTCTCCATATTCCCCCCTATTTTTTTACATCCACCACCCCTCTCCATATTCCCCCCTATTTTTCCACCCCTCTCCATATTTCCCCTATTACCCTCTCCATATTTTCCCCTATTTTTCCCCACCTCTCCATATATTTTCCCCATTCTTTCCCCCACCCGCCCCCTTTTTAAATCGCGCGATATCGAACCCCCGCGATATCGAGCCCGCGCCGCGATTTTGCCTCGCAATTCGCGCGGACGCGTTTTCGATTCGATACGATACGCGTTTCGATTCGATACCGCGTTTTCGACCAATGTTGCCCTGCCGGTGGCACTATTAAATGATTTTACAAATCCATTTTGCTCATTTTCCTCCGAACCTCCTCAGGTACACCGCCTCCCCACGACTCAACTCCTTCGGTCTCTCGAACTCCCTCCTCAGGATCACCGCTTCCTCAAGACTCAACTCCTTCGGTCTCTCGAACTCCCTCCTCGGGAACACCGCCTCCTCAACGACGACTCAACTCCTTCGGTCTCTCGAACTTCCTCCACAGAAACACCGCCTCCTCAGCGACTCAACTCCTTCGGTCTCTCGAACTTCCTCCACAGAAACACCGCCTCCTCAGCGACTCAACTCCTTCGGTCTCTCGAACTTCCTCCTCAGAAACACCGCCTCCTCAGCCGAACTCCTCCACGCATTTTGGCCACCACAGCGAAAACGTCTCCTCCGCCCTCATCAAGCTCAACAACTCAACTGCTTCTCTTCTTTGGTGGGTGGTTACACCTTGCCCTTCATTCGACTTTCCGCCTTGCTTTGCAACTTTCCTCTTCAATTTGGAGTTGTGCGTCGCGTTTGACCGAAACTCGACACCGGGGGCTATCTGTGCAGGGAATGTCCAGTGGTTTTGTAGGTTCTTTTTTCGTTCCTCCTTTTCTTCTTTGCTTGAGTATCTAATGAGTAGGTGCCCTATCTCCTCCTCGAACGTGGAGACCTGAATCTTATGGTCTTCCCACATTTCGGTGCGTAGTGTGCGTTGGTGTGGGGTTTGGTGGTCTGTGGTACCCACAGCCTGGGTGTACCTTTCGTGTAATCTGAGGAGCTTTTCTTTCGTGAGGGTGCCTATGTATTTTCCATTTCTGTGGTAACTGTGGGCTAGCTCCCCTTCCAGCCGTAGTTGGCAGTGGTGCTCCCTATCGTCCACAATGTCCTGCTCCGGGTTGGTTTCCGTCGGGTCTAGGGTAAGGTTTCCCGCATGTAGTGAGGGCCAGGCTTCCCCCAGGTGCGGTCTTCCAGCCAGTATTTCTCTGAGGCCTGTGGGGTGGGTCACCTGGGAGCCCCTTGTACGTAGCCTTCTTTTCAGGGTTGGGAAGCCAACCGCCGAATGTTGGGCACTTTTGGGAAATCTGATGTGAGAATTTCAGGATTCACCCCGTCGAGCGGTCCAAAAAATCCAACTTCGCGGTTCAATTTGTTTTACAACCCAACAACGCGCGCGCGAGTTTTTTTTTCAGTTTACGAAATAAAGAAAACGCGCGCGCGTTTTTCAACTTTCAATATTTTTAAGAGGGCAAACCCGCCGAATGTCGGGCACTTTTGGAAAATCTGATGTGAGAATTTCAGGATTCACCCTGTCGAGCGGTGCAAAATTCAACTTTTCTTACAACCCAAAAAACGCGAAATTTGAAAGAAATAGTTTTTCAACTATCAAATTTTGAGATTTTGACCTATACCATGTGCAAAATATGTAACTGCGGAAATCTAAAACATTGAATGAATTTTAATACGGGTGCTCCACGGAAAATAAGGATCCCCGAAAATAAGAAATTTATAGGATGTTCGGGTCGTCGGACCGTCTTTAACACTGGTTTAATTACCGAATTTCAAATATACGAACCGTCCATTTGACCGAATTAATTACTCCGTCCAACACCTTATATTCGGTGGAGCACCCGTATATAACTTTACAAATTTAATGACTTGTGGTCTGCGCTTGCGCCATCGATTTATACATCGTTTGGATATCGCGGTAAAATAACTGTACGAATATGTATAAACAGTAAAAATCTGAAAAATCAATACATTGAATAACGTTTAATATATATATAAATAAATAATTTTAATGACTCGTGGCCTGCGCTTGCGCCATCGATTTATACATCGATCGAATGTCGCGATAGAATAAATGTACGAATATGTATAAACAGTGAAAATCTGAAAAATCGATACATTGAATAACGTTTAATATATAAATCAATAAATTTAATGACTTGTGGCCCGCGCTTGCGCCATCGATTTATACATCGATTGAATATCGCGGTAGAATAAATGTACGAATATGTATAAACAGTGAAAATCTGAAAAATCAATACATTGAATAACGTTTAATATATAAATTAATAAATTTAATGACTTGTGGCCCGCGCTTGCGCCATCGATTTATACATCGATTGAATATCGCGGTAGAATAAATGTACAATATGTATAAACAGTGAAAATCTGAAAACGTCATATGCTTAGCAGGGGCCAAATCCCGGTTAATCCGCGACATCGATGTCGAATCGCAAAATCGAAAGAAATCCCTTTCGATATCGAACCTCACGCGTGTGAAGCGGCACTATAAAATCGGTTTCAGACCAGAATCACTTCCTTTTTCGGAAAACACCTCCACCACTTTCCATCCGATTGTCCTGTGGTTGATTTTTGATAGATACTCGCGAGTGAAGTTGTATCGAGTTGTGGAATCCCACAGATCTCTCGTACCACAAGTGAGCTTGGCGGCTCGTGGGGAGAGGATCCTTTCCAACTTCATGCCCTCAAGAGTACTCCGTTCGGAGAGAATGACGGTCGATCGTTAGCCCTCGGGTGTCAGAGTCGGTCTCGCGACTTTGAATCTGGCCCGGGCAGTCGACGTCGGTCGCTCGATGTCGGGGGAAGTCGCGAGGAAAGAAAAGATTTCCTCCATTTTTTATTCTTCTTATTCTTTTTCTTCTTCTTTTTTCCCTAAAATTTTATCCCATTTTTTCCCAATTTTTTATCCCATTTTTTCCCCACCCCTCTCCATATTCCCCTAGCTTTTTTTTATCCCCACCCCTCTCCATATTCCCCCTATTTTTTTTATCCACCACCCTCTCCATATTCCCCCTCTATTTTTCCCACCCCTCTCCATATTTCCCCCCTATTCCCCCCCCACCCTCTCCATATTTTCCCCTATTTTTTTCCCCACCCTCTCCATATATTTTCCCCATTCTTTCCCCACCTGCCCTTTAAATCGCGCGATATCGAACCCCCCGCGATATCGAGCCCGCGCCGCGATTTTGCCTCGCAATTCGCGCGGACGCGTTTTCGATTCGATACGATACGCGTTTCGATTCGATACCGCGTTTTCGACCAATGTTGCCCTGCCAGCTGGCACTATTAAATGATTTTACAAATCCATTTTGCTCATTTTCCTCCGAACCTCCTCAGGTACACCGCCTCCCCAGCGACTCAACTCCTTCGGTCTCTCGAACTCCCTCCTCAGGATCACCGCTTCCTCAAGACTCAACTCCTTCGGTCTCTCGAACTCCCTCCCCGGGAACACCGCCTCTCAACGACGACTCAACTCCTTCGGTCTCTCGAACTTCCTCCACAGAAACACCGCCTCCTCAGCGACTCAACTCCTTCGGTCTCTCGAACTTCCTCCACAGAAACACCGCCTCCTCAGCGACTCAACTCCTTCGGTCTCTCGAACTTCCTCCTCAGAAACACCGCCTCCTCAGCCGAACTCCTCCACGCATTTTGGCCACCACAGCGAAAACGTCTCCTCCGCCCTCATCAAGCTCAACAACTCAACTGCTTCTCTTCTTTGGTGGGTGGTTACACCTTGCCCTTCATTCGACTTTCCGCCTTGCTTTGCAACTTTCCTCTTCAATTTGGAGTTGTGCGTCGCGTTTGACCGAAACTCGACACCGGGGGCTATCTGTGCAGGGAATGTCCAGTGGTTTTGTAGGTTCTTTTTTCGTTCCTCCTTTTCTTCTTTGCTTGAGTATCTAATGAGTAGGTGCCCTATCTCCTCCTCGAACGTGGAGACCTGAATCTTATGGTCTTCCCACATTTCGGTGCGTAGTGTGCGTTGGTGTGGGGTTTGGTGGTCTGTGGTACCCACAGCCTGGGTGTACCTTTCGTGTAATCTGAGGAGCTTTTCTTTCGTGAGGGTGCCTATGTATTTTCCATTTCTGTGGTAACTGTGGGCTAGCTCCCCTTCCAGCCGTAGTTGGCAGTGGTGCTCCCTATCGTCCACAATGTCCTGCTCCGGGTTGGTTTCCGTCGGGTCTAGGGTAAGGTTTCCCGCATGTAGTGAGGGCCAGGCTTCCCCCAGGTGCGGTCTTCCAGCCAGTATTTCTCTGAGGCCTGTGGGGTGGGTCACCTGGGAGCCCCTTGTACGTAGCCTTCTTTTCAGGGTTGGGAAGCCAACCGCCGAATGTTGGGCACTTTTGGGAAATCTGATGTGAGAATTTCAGGATTCACCCCGTCGAGCGGTCCAAAAAATCCAACTTCGCGGTTCAATTTGTTTTACAACCCAACAACGCGCGCGCGAGTTTTTTTTTCAGTTTACGAAATAAAGAAAACGCGCGCGCGTTTTTCAACTTTCAATATTTTTAAGAGGGCAAACCCGCCGAATGTCGGGCACTTTTGGAAAATCTGATGTGAGAATTTCAGGATTCACCCTGTCGAGCGGTGCAAAATTCAACTTTTCTTACAACCCAAAAAACGCGAAATTTGAAAGAAATAGTTTTTCAACTATCAAATTTTGAGATTTTGACCTATACCATGTGCAAAATATGTAACTGCGGAAATCTAAAACATTGAATGAATTTTAATACGGGTGCTCCACGGAAAATAAGGATCCCCGAAAATAAGAAATTTATAGGATGTTCGGGTCGTCGGACCGTCTTTAACACTGGTTTAATTACCGAATTTCAAATATACGAACCGTCCATTTGACCGAATTAATTACTCCGTCCAACACCTTATATTCGGTGGAGCACCCGTATATAACTTTACAAATTTAATGACTTGTGGTCTGCGCTTGCGCCATCGATTTATACATCGTTTGGATATCGCGGTAAAATAACTGTACGAATATGTATAAACAGTAAAAATCTGAAAAATCAATACATTGAATAACGTTTAATATATATATAAATAAATAATTTTAATGACTCGTGGCCTGCGCTTGCGCCATCGATTTATACATCGATCGAATGTCGCGATAGAATAAATGTACGAATATGTATAAACAGTGAAAATCTGAAAAATCGATACATTGAATAACGTTTAATATATAAATCAATAAATTTAATGACTTGTGGCCCGCGCTTGCGCCATCGATTTATACATCGATTGAATATCGCGGTAGAATAAATGTACGAATATGTATAAACAGTGAAAATCTGAAAAATCAATACATTGAATAACGTTTAATATATAAATTAATAAATTTAATGACTTGTGGCCCGCGCTTGCGCCATCGATTTATACATCGATTGAATATCGCGGTAGAATAAATGTACAATATGTATAAACAGTGAAAATCTGAAAACGTCATATGCTTAGCAGGGGCCAAATCCCGGTTAATCCGCGACATCGATGTCGAATCGCAAAATCGAAAGAAATCCCTTTCGATATCGAACCTCACGCGTGTGAAGCGGCACTATAAAATCGGTTTCAGACCAGAATCACTTCCTTTTTCGGAAAACACCTCCACCACTTTCCATCCGATTGTCCTGTGGTTGATTTTTGATAGATACTCGCGAGTGAAGTTGTATCGAGTTGTGGAATCCCACAGATCTCTCGTACCACAAGTGAGCTTGGCGGCTCGTGGGGAGAGGATCCTTTCCAACTTCATGCCCTCAAGAGTACTCCGTTCGGAGAGAATGACGGTCGATCGTTAGCCCTCGGGTGTCAGAGTCGGTCTCGCGACTTTGAATCTGGCCCGGGCAGTCGACGTCGGTCGCTCGATGTCGGGGGAAGTCGCGAGGAAAGAAAAGATTTCCTCCATTTTTTATTCTTCTTATTCTTTTTCTTCTTCTTTTTTCCCTAAAATTTTATCCCATTTTTTCCCAATTTTTTATCCCATTTTTTCCCCACCCCTCTCTATTCCCCCCTATTTTTTTATCCCCCCACCCCTCTCCATATTCCCCTATTTTTTGTATCCTGCCTCTCCATATTCCCCTATTTTCTCATATTTCCCCCTATTTTCCACCTCTTACATATTTTCCCCTATTTTTCCCCACCCCTCTCCATATATTTTTGTTTGCTTTCCCCCACCCGCCCCCGCTTTTGAAATCGCGATATCGAACCCCACGCGATATCGAGCCCGCGCCGCGATTTTGCCTCGCAATTCGCGCGGACGCGTTTTCGATTCGATACGATACGCGTTTCGATTCGATACCGCGTTTTCGACCAATGTTGCCCTGCCAGCTGGCACTATTAAATGATTTTACAAATCCATTTTGCTCATTTTCCTCCGAACCTCCTCAGGTACACCGCCTCCCCAGCGACTCAACTCCTTCGGTCTCTCGAACTCCCTCCTCAGGATCACCGCTTCCTCAAGACTCAACTCCTTCGGTCTCTCGAACTCCCTCCTCGGGAACACCGCCTCCTCAACGACGACTCAACTCCTTCGGTCTCTCGAACTTCCTCCACAGAAACACCGCCTCCTCAGCGACTCAACTCCTTCGGTCTCTCGAACTTCCTCCACAGAAACACCGCCTCCTCAGCGACTCAACTCCTTCGGTCTCTCGAACTTCCTCCTCAGAAACACCGCCTCCTCAGCCGAACTCCTCCACGCATTTTGGCCACCACAGCGAAAACGTCTCCTCCGCCCTCATCAAGCTCAACAACTCAACTGCTTCTCTTCTTTGGTGGGTGGTTACACCTTGCCCTTCATTCGACTTTCCGCCTTGCTTTGCAACTTTCCTCTTCAATTTGGAGTTGTGCGTCGCGTTTGACCGAAACTCGACACCGGGGGCTATCTGTGCAGGGAATGTCCAGTGGTTTTGTAGGTTCTTTTTTCGTTCCTCCTTTTCTTCTTTGCTTGAGTATCTAATGAGTAGGTGCCCTATCTCCTCCTCGAACGTGGAGACCTGAATCTTATGGTCTTCCCACATTTCGGTGCGTAGTGTGCGTTGGTGTGGGGTTTGGTGGTCTGTGGTACCCACAGCCTGGGTGTACCTTTCGTGTAATCTGAGGAGCTTTTCTTTCGTGAGGGTGCCTATGTATTTTCCATTTCTGTGGTAACTGTGGGCTAGCTCCCCTTCCAGCCGTAGTTGGCAGTGGTGCTCCCTATCGTCCACAATGTCCTGCTCCGGGTTGGTTTCCGTCGGGTCTAGGGTAAGGTTTCCCGCATGTAGTGAGGGCCAGGCTTCCCCCAGGTGCGGTCTTCCAGCCAGTATTTCTCTGAGGCCTGTGGGGTGGGTCACCTGGGAGCCCCTTGTACGTAGCCTTCTTTTCAGGGTTGGGAAGGTGGTCGCGCTCTGGCCTCTTTTCTTGGCGAGTTTTAGGTAGTCAGTTATGGTTTCCCTCGTGCTCCATGAGTAGGAGTCATTCCCCTCCGGGTGCCTCCACTGGGTTCTATACTGCGTCACCAGGGAGTGGGGGTCAGTCGGGTCAACGAGTAGGGTCCTCATTGCCACAATCTCTTTCGGCTTGTCTATGGTTTGGCCCTTTTCAAAGCCTATTTCAATTTTCTCAACCATGGGGTCTATTTCGTCTATCCACTTAGTTTGTGGGCATGTGCGGAGGTCTTGTGGTTCCTCCCCTTCCCGCTCCTGTTCTGGGCTGGCAATCTCCGTCTCGTTTATCCTTGTAAGTGGGTGCAGGGAGAGCTGCCTGCGAATCTCCTCTCTGGGGACCATTCTCGCCTCCCATTCCGTCATTTTGGCCTGCAGTTCCTCCGGGTGGAGGCGAGGGAGGTTGGTTTTCATCGTGTGGGGGTCCAGTGGTCCCTCCGAGGGCATGCTCCTGTACTGTTGCTTGAGGCGCCTGTTGCTGTGGCTGTCGTAGAAGTCCCCCGGCTTCGCTATGTCCCTAGGCTGGGCCTCACACAAGTACGGGTACAGGTGTGCCAGGCCTTTTGCTATGGCACAGCGGTCGGCTTTGAGGGCTGCATCTGTGCATTGCTCCCTGACGTTCGTTTGGCTAATCGCGTGTTGGCCATCTCGAGTGGTAAGGAGCACTAGGTCCGGGAAGTGCGCGAACAGTTTGAGGCACGTCGTGAAATTTATTGCGGTCGGTGTGTCCTTGGGTACTGTGAGTCTGGCTGTTTGGTCTGTGCACACCGCCTGCCATCCCGGGGGTGCTGGCAGGTCCCCATCCATTATTTTGCCTGCTATTGTTTTTCTAGTGGTTCCTTCCATCTCTTTGTCAGACTTTCTTCTGGTCGCCCCCTTTAGTTGTTCCATTATCTTCGGTATTGGGGTTTGTAGCTGTTCGAGCATCCCCTCCGTTCCCTGGGGCGTAATATTGTACCTGAGCAGGGCATTGAGTTTCCTCAGTGTGGTGTGTTTTGTTTGGTGCCCCCCCCAGAGTTTGTCTAGGTCTGTGCAGTTCCTGCGCGTTGTGCAGTGGTACTCCACTAGTCCTCTGGTGGACCTGCTGACGTGGGACATCCTGAGCCGTGACCTCAGGTTTATTTGTCTCCACGCCGGGCCCCGTATAGCTCCTCTATCTTCTTCACTGTGCATGGCCTCAAGCAGTCCGCTCCAAATCGACTGGGCGTAGACCGCCTGGAGTGGCACCATGCCCAGGCCGTATTGTTCTTTTTCCTGCGTGGTAAAAATGTTTGGTGTTCCGTTGCGGGGTAGGCCCTGTATGTTCTTTATGGCCCCGCCTATTATTTTGTCGAAGTCATCTATTTCGCCCGCCGTATAGAGTCCCAGGTGCAGTCCATACCTGAACTTCCCCAGTATCGCAGAGTGGAGAGAGTATTCTTTTTGGTCCGGCGTTAGCGGGGAGCGCAGTAGGGCTTGTATTCTGTGGTTCATTTCTTCCTTGGCCGCTTCTTTCTCCCTGTCCCACTTGCCGGTGAATGCCAGCAGTACCCCCAGGTATTTGTATGTGTCTTCCGGCTTGAGTATTTTGAAGTGGCTTAGTTTGCCGTCCACCCCCGGCATTTTGAGGTCCTTTTGGAGTTGCTCGGGTATGGAAACCCCATTTTTTATACCGGTTATGGCTGACTTGGTGAGGTTAATTTTGAGTTCGCTCCACTGTGAGAATGCCTGTAGTTTGTGCAGCTGGGCTCTCATGTGGAAAATCGTGGGGCATAGTATGAGCAGGTCATCGACGAATGCTCCTGCTGTTGTTCTGAGAGGCCCCAGTCTTTCCTGTTCCGCTGCGTACTTGTGTTGGTATCCATGGTCCCCCACCTCTAGCCATCTTAATAGCGGCTCCTGGTATATTATGAAGAGGAGGGGGCTCATGCTGTCCCCCTGGAGGAGTCCTCTCTGCACCTGTACCGTTTTGTAGGAGGTTTCCCCACCTACCCTGGTGTACATGGACATGGTGTCGTGGCTTTGTGTGCCCAGGACATCTCGCACCACTTGTGTGAGTTCGTCGGGTATTCCAAGGTATTGCATCGTGTGTAGCAGTTTGCTGTGGTCCACCGAGCCGTACGCATTTTCGAAGTCCACGTACAGACCATGTAGTTCCCGTCCTGACGCCGATGTCGTAATGCCGTTCGGCGCAGGTGCCAAATTTCCCAACACCGAGGCGTGGTGTCATGATCGCTGCTCCGCCGTCTCGGCGCTGCACGGATCGCTCCAAAACAAAGCCACGGTTAGCGTACGCTTTGGCCATGCCGGACGAACGATAACCCGTGAACCCGCCACCGCGAAAATCGTTGTAATCGGCTTGTAAACGCGGGTCGCCCCACGCGCCGTTGGACACCCGGCAGTGCGCGTGCACCGCCGAGTTGTACGGCCAGTAAGAGACGGGGGCTAAAGTCGTGGGCCAGTGGCAGAGTTTTTTATCCGCGTACCCGGAGTAGTAAAATCCACGGCCCTGAAAATTGGACGCGCTGCAACCGTGGTAAGAGTGCCTGTTGTCCCTGTCGTCGACAGGCGTGATCGCCCAGCACGAGTCGGAGACCAACGTCACGTCGATGCCGTGCGGATTGTCCCGGACGCTGTCGGGATCCCGACCGAGATTGCACGCACGGCAAAACAACGCGGGTATCGTGCCCGCGTTGGCGTCCCAGCCTAAAGAGTCGCGCAACGTCTGACCGTCGTACACGCCGCGAGTGGTGCATTGACTCGCGACCGCGTCGTACGGGTCGTTAAGCTCCACGATCAGCACGTCGGTGTCACCCAAACGGATGGAGAATATGTCGCTGTACTCCGGGACATACACCTGTAAACGCCACACCTCTTGAATGGGGGGTGCCGGGCACCCTCCCAACACGCGCTCCACGTCGTCGGAGGTTGGCGTCCACCGCAGCTCCGCGACGTATTTACCCGCGGACGTCAAATCGGAGAAGGGTTGATACTGTTCGAAGGGGTAGGACAAAGGTGTGTAATCCATAAACCGCAGCTGCGTCACATCCGCGAACGGAGACGGGTACGTTCCCGCGACGACACCCTCATCTTCCGCCAGGCATATGGGCTCGCCAACCGGTGGAGCGTTCGGGGTGTAGCGCGGCGCTTGGGGCGGCACGGGCGGAGGTGGAGGGGGCGAAGGTGGTGGTGTGGGTGGCGGAGGCAAACACGGCGGGGGCGGAGGGGGATGGCGGTGGCGACGGCGGTGGCGGCAGAAGGTGGGGGGCTGGGTGGCGGCGAAGGCCGGGGCGGAGGCGGTGATTGGGGTGGTGGGGAAGGCGGTGGAGGCATGAACGGAGACGGCGGAGGTGGACTGGGAGGTGGGCCCGGCATTGGCGGTCTGTGCGACGGTGGTGGCGGGGGTGGACGCGGTGGCGGAGGTGATGGCGGCGGAGGTGTGGGCGGCGGGGGAACGGCGGTGGTGGCGAGGGCGGCGGTGGCGAGGTAGCGGAGGAGGTGAGGAGGTGGAGATGATGGCGGTGGAGGTGAAGGCGGTGGGGGGAGGGCGGCGGTGGTAAAGGAGGTGGTGGCGAGGGCGGAGGAGGTAAAGGTGGTGGTGGCGAGGGTGGTTTCGGTGGCGGGGGCGACGGCGGCGGAGACGACGGCGATGGCGGAGGGTCTGCCACTGTGAAGTGGTGAACCATAGATGCGGATGGAAACCGTGCACGTGCGCGCACACGCTGGCTGAATTTTGCGTGACGCCGAACACGCGCAGCACGGGCACCACGCCCCCGACCGTCATGGCCACCCGCACGGGACGCGTGTGCGCCGGCGCGTCCGACTCTTCCACGCTAGTTTGCATAAAAGTCACCGCGCGTCGCGGGTCCGCCGTGGACACGGCAATGTACACCTTCGTGCACGAACGGTGCGCGGTGGCCGGCGAGGGCGTGAAACACGCGCTTTGCTTCAGTTCGTCCGGTATGGGTTTACCCTGTCCGTAAGACTTGCTCGGCTGCGCGGGTGCGGATGATCGCGCCCCTGCGCCGCCTAAGAAGTTCATCGTCAACGCCGATCGCTGACGCGTTCGCACGTGTATATATATAATAACGCGCCGATGCACCTCGTCGCCGACCGCTTCGTCCGCCGACGCGCGATGGGGCTGCACGCGGGGATCGCAAAACACATGCGCGAGCGTATGCCGAAAGTGTACCTCAATCGTGAAGAGCTGCGCGGGCTGCCCGCGCCTCAGGTGTGCGTGGTCGATTTCATGTGGCTGCTGTACCGTTTTAGAGGATCCACCGGGACGCAGTTGGTGCGTTACGCGCAAGCGCAGATCACGAGCGCGTACGACGCCGGGTGTGCGTGCTTTGTCGCGCTCGGCGACGACGACCTGAACATGCCCGAACAAAAACGTGACGAGCAACGTAGGCGCGACAAACGCGCGCCCGACGCCAACGCGACCGCGACGGCGCCCGTCCTGGACGACGATAACGCGCCGACGGATTGGTGCGCCGCCTTGTCGAACCGCGCGTTCAAGCAGGCGGTGTTGCATTATTTGCACGACAAGCTGACGCCGCCCGATCTGAAACGCAAAACCGGCGAGGTTATGCTCGTCACCCGCATGGCCACGCGAGGCATACGCGCCTTCCGCGCACACGACGGCGTCTGGTCGGGTTTTCACGACGCGTCCATGGAAACGGCGATCGAAGGTTGCGGTGAAGCGGACGTGGCGGCGGCGCGGGTCGTCGAGTGGTTGACGGAACGGACCGGCTACAAAAGCTACGTCGTGCGCACAATCGATTCCGATTCGATACCCATCCTACTGGCGTCGCAAGCTCGCGTCCGCTGCCAGAACGCCACCCTGCATCTGTGGTTACCGACGTGCGAACGCGCGGTGCGTCGCCTACCGTCGCTCGGCGTTTGTCGACTTGCGCGCGGCACGTGTGTATAACGCGGTCGTATATGGTGTGCTCACAGCCCGCAGGCGAGGACGTCTTGTTCGGCGTCGTCGCGAACGATCTGCATCGGAGCGCGTTCGCGACGTCGCGTACAGGCTACGACACCTTGTGGTCCTTCGAAACGCGGAGAATCGTGGATATCGACCGCATGCTGCGCAGTTTCGACGACTTGGCGTGCGCGTGGCGTTTTTGCGCTCTGTGCGTCATGATGGGCACGGATTTCAATAAAAAGATTGCACACCGAGTCGGCCTGCGCGACCTGCAAACGCGTATAGCGCGCGCCTTCAAAACGGCGCACCCTTTACGAGACTACCCTAAATTCTTTCGCATCGTCGCTAGTGATAAACGGTTAGGCAAAGGCGAAAGCTGTCAAAACACGGGGTGGGTACTGAGGTACTGGGGCGCTGATAGCTTGCTTCCCTGACGTGTTAATTGTAATATCACGTGTACATACGCCGTACACGGCTAACGCGGCGATGTTATGTCACTCAACAGCATCTCTTTCATTTGCACGTTGGCAAACTCCGCAACGGTCTCGTTGCTGCTTGCATCGACGAACTCTTCGTTCGCCACAAACGAACACGTCGCGTTTTTGCTGTCCGTGCGATCGGTCTGATGCATGCGGAAAAGCCATTTTTGGCAATGATTGCACGTCATCACGTAATCTTTGCGCATGCTACGTATGCACTCGCCGGATACTGCCAAACGTTTCAGCAGCTCCGTGTTGGTGCCCCGACTGTTTTTTAGGCGCAGCGTCTCCTCCGCCAAATCCGCTCGCAACGTTTGCAGCGCAAAGTGCAGATCCGTGTTCCGCTGCGTCATCATGACGTGCTCGTCTTCCTGCTCGATCAGCATGGCCTGCTTCGCTTGCGTGCGCAGCGAAAAGTCATGCAGCACGACGGCGCGCCAGTGATGCAGCGCGCGTGAAACTCGATTGGTGATGCGCTTGGTGACGACCCAAAAATGAATCCACGCGGTCATGACGCGCTGCAGAGTCGCCCTGCGTCGTATCGTGTTTGAAACGCAGGCGAAGCGGTGCTCAACGCGCGTCGCGCGCCCTTTCCAATTCCAAAACGATCGTGCCACGACGACGTCCGCAAACCGGCGATCGCCGATGCGCACACGTTGGCATTCCGTCGGCGAAGAAGTTTGGCTGCAGGTGTGATTTCGTTCCACCGCGCACTGCACCGCTGCGTGTTTGCGACACGGCGGATCGTATCGCCCCTCCGGCTTTGTCGGATTGGCGTCCAAATACGTCGACCGTCGAATCGCGCTCGACGTCGGCGGCAGGCGAAGTATTTCGCGGTAGACTGCGTTTTGCGCCTCCAACGCTACGATGATACCGTAAGCGCCCGGGACGTATTCGTTAGCGTAAGGGTTCATGATAAGGGATATCACGGCGCCTTTATGGTGTATGCGATTGTGACTGTGAGCGGTTGTTTAATATAACAATTTATACGCTCGTGTACACAATTTTTCAAAAAATTGCATTGTACGACTTGTTAACGGTTCAGCGCACATATCGCATGACGGCCACAAACCCTTTTTAGTTGTACACTTGCAGCAGTATTCGCTACGAGCTATGCTTTTTTTTTCGCAACCTTCGGTTAGGCATTTGCGCCCGGGCATCTGAAAATCGTGCAGTGCAACAGACATGACGAAAATGAAGACCACGTAAGTGGTCGCACCGCGTGTGTTACGGTACGTTGCGTAGCAACCGATATTTATACGGCGCGTCATGCCAAACGGGCGCGCGCAGCCACGATTCTGACCCATATCGTCCGCGGCCGTAAAGGCGGTTAGTGACGCACAACACGTTTATAACTACCCAATGCACATCTCAAAGGTTAAGGCGTATAGATACCTGCTATCAAGCAATAATTAAGGTGTGTTGCCTTACTCCCTACAACAATTTCGCGCGATGTCGGTCGCACATTTCGCGTCGCTCGAGCATCAGATGGCCACTCTACGCATGGCAGGTGATGGTGATAATAGTGACCATCCCATTGAATTCGATACATCAAATGATAATTCATCAGGGTCTCTAAATGCCGGTGAAGGAGCTACTTCACAACTGGCTGAGGTAACATCCACGAAACGTTCTAATGAATGGCAGGATTTAAGTCTTTCGAAAAAACCGCGACAAAGCGCGCAGAACGAATCAGGCCCGTCAAATGCTGCGGCAGGCGAAGCGGTACCTGCAGCAGAATATGACGTGCCCTCAATCGCAGGTGCATCAGATGACACCGACGAAGCTATAAACCGATTTCGTAGGCATATGTACGAACGCGCAGGCGCCGCGTTAAAACTCACGTCTACAGAATACCCCTACGATCTACAAACAATCATCTGTAAAGCGATCAACGACCATGTGAAAGATGCGCATTATAATGATGGGAGTGTGCGAAAAATATCCGGCGATGTCACGGAGGTGTTCGTTAGTACAAATGTGACGGATCATCTGCGTGAACAAACAAAGGCAACTACGTTTTACGACAACCACATAAGAAATATACATGTGCGCAATGCAAACGCGACCATAGGTGAACTGATCGATAAGCAGATATCGACCGTAATGAAAAAATTTCAAGCTCGCAGACAAAGAGAGCGGACCGTCGCAGCGACGGCGTTGCGACGGCGTCGTGCGCCGCGCAGAACGCTTGCAGGCGCCGCACGCTGCGTGCGTGCATGCCCAGCGCGAGCTGGGGCGTTGGCTCGGTCGCCACCGTAAGCTCTTGGATTGCTTTCGCGTGCGCCACAAGCGCGCGTACGTCGGATAATACGCGGTCGTTGTGCACGCGCACGAACTCCTTGGCGACGAGGCGCGTGGTCACAAAGCATGCCCCCGTGCTGATGTACGGTTGCCTCGACCACCTGTGCAACGCATCTATCGACCGCGCCGCCAGAGGCTGGATCGCCGGATGAGCGCGACAGAGCACGATGCACGCGTGCACGCACATGTCCATCGTGCAAAAGCGGGTGCCACGCGAAAGCTCGGTCAGTTGTGTGAGGGCACTCGGTTCTGCGTGCCGATCGGTCGCGCGGGCGCGCCCATCGCTGAGCGGTGTCGTGTCGGAAAAAAGAAACGAGCTGAATATCGGCGCGCACGGGTTCATGCGGCTCAAATGTTATGTCAACATCAAATCGTATAAATATATACCTTTATCGTCAAAGGCAACCCCGCAACATTCAGGCAACACCACCAGCGCGCGCAATACGCATCTGCCACCCTCCGTCACCCATAGGTTTTTTTTGGTGCGCCCACGTGCATTCGCCGTCTCCCGAGATCTTTTACCAAAACTTTTGAGCAGCGCAAGCCCTTCGCCTCACTCACGATCGCCTTCTCGCCACACGACAACAAACATGACTCGCGTGAAGAACACTGCACACCAAAAGTATGGCAAACTGCACGCGCAGCAGCTCATCGCAAAGGCGGGTGCCGTGAACAACGACGAGAAGCATGGCAAGAAGCGTCGGTGGAAGTCGGGCACGATCGCTGTGCGCGAAATGAGGAAACAGATGCGCGGAGACACGCGGTCATCGATCTCAAAAGCGCCGTTCCGACGCCTGGTCAGCGAGCTCATCGGCGACGTGGCCCCGGGCGGTCTGCGCATCACGTCCGAGGCGTTGGAGATTTTGCGCGAGGAGTCAGAGAATTTCCTGCGCGAAAGTTTTACGGCCGGCAACATATTCACCTTGAATCGCGGCGTGACCACGCTGGACGCGCTGGATTTCCGTCTCGGTTCGAACTGGTTGAACGGAAACATGCACGTGGAGATGCACAGGGAGAACGGCATCATGGCGGCTCTGCCAATGCACGCCTTGGCTCGTCGTAAGGCCAAACCCACGGACGACCCTCGTTTGACCGACAAAGAATCCTAAGGGTGCTCAATCTGTAGTTTTGCTTAGTTCGTGTACGTACAAATGCCAATATTCGTGTAAGCTTATGTATAAGCGTGTAAGATCATGTATCGGTGGCCGGACGAAATATCTGTGTCTCTTACACCAAATTTTGAAAATAAAATACAGATTTTGAACAATGGGTTGTAAAGGCGCTTATAATTACGTTATATATACCTGTAGTGATCACACGTACAATATTATTTTGAACTTCGTAAATGCTTCGATTCAAACGCGCGAAGAAATGCCAGGCAAAAGGAAACCTCCGCCTCCTCCGTGCCTGATCGTCGCGGGTTTGGTGGTATCGATTGTCGTCCTAGGACTTGTCGCGGGTATAACTTACTCGAGCCTCGCATCCCGCAGCGATTCCGAGATTCACACCACCGATGTCGTGTGCAGATTCGAATCCGACTTTTACGACGAATACGTTTCGAATCACACGTTTCGCAAGAGATTCGTGCTAGAGCATCTGCATCAGCACGACGCCTACGTGCGCCGGTTGGGAGCAGCGGTGCGCACTCACACCCGCACGGACCTTGTTAGCGTCGCGCGCGGGTCGGTGATTACCACGGTCAAGGCAGAATATCGCACTCGCGCGGACGCTAAGGTCGTCGCCGAAAACATGATGGTCGACGGTGCGACGGCGGTGTATCCCGAATTCAAAGAATACGGCGCGTATCGTCTGCAAGAGGTGGACGTGGATGGCGCTCCCGTGTACGAATACCATTCCCCGCCTCCGCCTTCGCCTTCGCCTCCGCCTCCGCCTTCGCCTCCGCCTTCGCCCCCGCCTCCGTCTCCGCCTCCGCCTCCGTCTCCGCCTCCGCTTTCGCCTCCGCCGTCGCTTTCGCCTCCGCCTCCGTCTCCGCCTCCGCCTTTGCCTCCGCCTTCGCCTTCGCCTCCGCATCCGCCACCGTCACCGCCTCCGCCTTCGTCTCCGCCTCCGCCTTTGCCATCACCTCCGCCTCCGTCTCCGCCTCCGCCTTCGCCTCCGCCTTTGCCTCCGCCTTCGCCTCCGCCTCCGTCTCCGCCTCCGC
>LGRX02008220.1:0-14541 GCA_001247695.2 Cymbomonas tetramitiformis | reverse complement strand
AGGAGCTGGTGTAGGCGCCCCCCCTGTCGCCTCTCCCCCGACAAGCTTCTCCCTCTCTCACACCAACGCGCTCTCAAATCCACATCCCTACCCTCGCCACGGGGCTCCTTCCGGACTCAATCTCATCTCTCACCACCGAAGCTCTCTGCGCGGACTCTGCGGGCGTCTGCTGAAAATGTGCCTCACGGCCCTCCTACTGTCCCTCACTTGTCAGCGCCACCGCCCCCACCAGAAGCACCCAATGCCACCACAGCACAGCCCACCCGCTGCCACCGCAACCTCCCTCTCTACGCCCTCCACACCACTCCTGTAGGCAGCGCCTCTTCCCGTGCGCTTCTCAGCGTGTGCTTCTTCTCTCAGCTGTCAGCTGTGACATGCGTTTCACTGCAGCTGTCTTGCACCCCATTCACTCGTCTCCCGCAAGCTGATACCTTCCCCGCCGCACCCATATGCGCAGCACTCAAAGCCTCCGCAGCCCGCGGCCCTCTCTCGCTGTGACCGCACCTGATGAGGTCTTCGTCCCCGCACAAAAACCAGCTTGGCAGTCGCCCGGGTCGGCATAGCCCAGAGCCAGGCAATCAGCCGCAGCAATACAGTGGTCCGAGTGCGTGTGTGTATCTGCGGTCACCACCCACCAAGCCGTCACCGTCTCAAAAAGCTCGCATTGCACAAATGGCCACTGCACCCAAGCGCCGCCATCCGCCGCCCTCACCGCTCCTGACGATGCCGCTGCCTCGCTAAGCACCCACCGCAGGGACCCCACGCACCCCACATACTCCACTCCCCGCAGTGCCCCACACTTGTCAGCGCCACCGCCCCCACCAGAAGCTTCTCAGCGTGTGTGCTTCTTCTCTCAGCTGTCAGCGTTGACTTGCGTTTCACTGCAGCTGTCTTGCACCCCATTCACTCGCCTCCCGCACCCCGTTACCTTCCCCGCCGCACCCACATGCGCAGCACTCAAAGCCTCCGCAGCCCGCGGCCCTCTCTCGCTGTGACCGCACCTGAATCATACTCGCCTCCTGTGGGCAAATGCGCCGGTGATTCTGTAGGCGTCTCACCTGTCGGAACTGGTGAAGGAGCTGGTGTAGGCGCCCCCCCTGTCGCCTCTCCCCCAACAAGCTTCTCCCTCTCTCACACCAACGCGCTCTCAAATCCACATCCCTACCCTCGCCACGGGGCTCCTTCCGGACTCAATCTCATCTCTCACCACCGAAGTTCTCTGCGCGGACTCTGCGGGCGTCCGCTGAAAATGTGCCTCACGGCCCTCCTACTGTCCCTCACTTGTCAGCGCCACCGCCCCCACCAGAAGCACCCAATGCCACCACAGCACGGCCCACCCGCTGCCACCACAACCCCCCTCTCTAAGCCCTCCACACCACTCCTGTAGGCAGCGCCTCTTCCCGTGCGCTTCTCAGTGTGTGCTTCTTCTCTCAGCTGCCAGCTGTCAGCTTTGACATGCGTTTCACTGCAGCTGTCTTGCACCCCATTCACTCGCCTCCCGCACCCCGTTACCTTCCCCGCCGCACCCACATGCGCAGCACTCAAAGCCTCCGCAGCCCGCGGCCCTCTCTCACCGTGACCGCACCTGATGAGGTCTTCGTCCCCGTACAAAAACCAGCTTGGCAGTCGCCCGGGTCGTCGTAGCCCAAAGCCAGGCAATCAGCCGCAGCAGTACAGTGGTCTGAGTGCGTGTGTGTATCTGCGGTCACCACCCACCAAGCCGTCACCGTCTCAAAAAGCTCACATTGCACAAATGGCCACTGCACCCAAGCGCCGCCATCCGCCGCCCTCACCGCTCCTGACGATGCCGCTGCCTCGCTAAGCACCCACTGCAGGGACCCCACGCACCCCACATACTCCACTCCCCGCAGTGCCCTTCAATTGTCAGCGCCACTGCCCCCACCAGAGACTTCTCAGCGTTTGTGCTTCTTCTCTCAGCTGTCAGCGTTGATTTGCGTTTCACTGCAGCTGTCTTGCACCCCATTCACTCGCCTCCCGCACCCCGTTACCTTCCCCGCCGCACCCACATGCGCAGCACTCAAAGCCTCCGCAGCCCGCGGCCCTCTTTCGCCGTGACCGCACCTGAATCAACCTCGCCTCCTGTGGGCAAATGCGCCGGTGATTCTGTAGGCGTCTCACCTGTCGGAACTGGTGAAGGAGCTGGTGTAGGCGGCTCCCCTGTCGCCTCTCCCCCAACAAGCTTCTCCCTCTCTCACACCAACGCGCTCTCAAATCCACATCCCTACCCTCGCCGCGGGGCTCCTTCCGGACTCAATCTCATCTCTCACCACCGAAGCTCTCTGCGCGGACTCTGCGGGCGTCCGCTGAAAATGTGCCTCACGGCCCTCCTACTGTCCCTCACTTGTCAGCGCCACCGCCCCCACCAGAAGCACCCAATGCCACCACAGCACGGCCCACCCGCTGCCACCACAACCCCCCTCTCTAAGCCCTCCACACCACTCCTGTAGGCAGCGCCTCTTCCCGTGCGCTTCTCAGTGTGTGCTTCTTCTCTCAGCTGCCAGCTGTCAGCTTTGACATGCGTTTCACTGCAGCTGTCTTACACCCCATTCACTCGCCTCCCGCACCCCGTTACCTTCCCCGCCGCACCCACATGCGCAGCACTCAAAGCCTCCGCAGCCCGCGGCCCTCTCTCGCCGTGACCGCACCTGATGAGTTCTTCGTCCCCGTACAAAAACCAGCTTGGCAGTCGCCCGGGTCGGCGTAGCCCAAAGCCAGGCAATCAGCCGCAGCAGTACAGTGGTCTGAGTGCGTGTGTGTATCTGCGGTCACCACCCACCAAGCCGTCACCGTCTCAAAAAGCTCACATTGCACAAATGGCCACTGCACCCAAGCGCCGCCATCCACCGCCCTCACCACTCCTGACGATGCCGCTGCCTCGCTAAGCACCCACCGCAGGGACCCCACGCACCCCCCATACTCCACTCTCCGCAGTGCCCCTCACTTGTCAGCGCCACCGCCCCCACCAGAAACTTCTCAGCGTGTGCTTCTTCTCTCAGCTGTCAGCTGTGACATGCGTTTCACCGCAGCTGTCTTGCACCCCATTCACTCGCCTCCCGCAAGCTGATAACATCCCCGCCGCACCCACATGCGCAGCACTCAAAGCCTCGTGACCGCACCTGATGAGGTCTTCGTCCCCGTACAAAAACCAGCTTGGCAGTTGCCCGGGTCGGCATAGCCCAAAGCCAGGCAATCAGCCGCAGCAGTACAGTGGTCGACTCTTGTGTCCACATCTGAGTAGTCGGAAAGTGTGGTCACCACCCACCAAGCCGTCACCGTCTCAAAAAGCTCACATTGCACAAATGGCCACTGCACCCAAGCGCAGCCATCCGCCGCCCTCACCGCTCCTGATGATGCCGCTGCCTCGCTAAGCACCCACCGTAGGGCCTAGTCCAAGAAAATGGTTTTCTAGGTTGCAACACATGATGCGATTACTCGGACCAAGAGTCAAATTTCTCCTTAAAATGCCCGCTTAAAATCTTTTGAAAAAAGGGGGGGTCTTTTAGGGATTTTAGAGGGTTCAAGGGGGGCCGCGGCCCAAATTACTCGCCACGGGTAATTTTTCTCCCTCCAGCAATGCTGCTGTTTTTCACCCTTTTCTTGTACCTGGCCCATGCGGTGTTTGATCACTGGTAGAGGGACAAACTGAAGGCCGCAAGCTTGCTACCTGACCTGTATTCTGGGCACTCTTTCCGAAGGTGGGCGGCTACCCTTGCTTTTGCGGAAAGAATGCCAAGGAACCTCGTAAAGCACTGGGGGGATTGGGTCTCGGATTCAGTAGATGAATACCATGAAATGACCCCGGAGCAGCGCTTGGCCATACCGGAGCTGGCGTCCGACTCCATGGCGGTTACTGTGGACGCCCGATGTTAGTTCCAGCTCGAATGGGTGGTCTAGTCTACTTGTCCTTGCCTGGCAAAGCGCACTGTGTGAGTGGGGAAGGGGGTACCCGGGACTCTGGGACCAGACAGCCCCAAGGCTTGGGGTCTGATCCGGTTGCACCCGGGACCCCTTTACCTGTCAAGTTCTAACTTTCACCACCTAAGGAACTAGAACTAGCTTGCTGACTCTAGATGTAAATCTATTTTGGAATAAAGACATCTTGTTGACCTGTGTTTGGTGTTTTTGTGAATGTTCCCTTGCAATAATGAACAATTAAGACTAAAAGGGTTAATTACGGTTGTTGCGGAATTGTACTACCCCCTAGCTTGGCATTTGAAATTGCCATTTTATCGGTGCTCGGAACCCTGGAAAAATGAGCCAAAAAGCTCCTGATTTGGGTAAGAACTCAGGCTTGAGTTCCCAAATCCCTGAGTCACCTCTGCCAAAGCTAGGACCAAACACCCTAGTGACAGCTCATGACACAGATGAGAAATGCAACTTGAGTGAGTCCCTCAAATCTAAATTGATGACACTCACTCGAAGGGTTGAGATGAGCTTACCCTGGTTTTCAACTTGGCCAAGTTGAAGGGCTCCTCAGCAGACCACGTTGGTAGTTTTAGATTGATGACACTAGGAGAGACCACTGATTGGTGGTTGTAGATTCATTGATCAATGGTTTGATCCTGCTACTGCATGATTGGGTAGCCGTCATTTCTAGGAAATAGAAATAACTTGAAATGTGGTTTGCAGCTCACTCTTGAATGCGCGACAAATTGTTCCAGTTACCTTGACACTCTAGTGGAGACACTAAAGTGAAAATCTCAGTCTGCCTAGAGCTTCAAAATTGTTCAAGATTTCTCTTTGGCTAGACGAGGACTCCCTGGAGTTCTCTTTTGTCAAGATGAACCTGGATTCTGACATTGACCTCGAGTGTGAATTTTCAAGATCGGACGTCCGGGCTGCCCGTAGTATGACCAATTTACATCAACATCCCGAGGTGCACGAGGTGTACAAACAGTGGAAGGACAAATTTGTTGACCTCAGACAATCTCCTGGTCCTCACATCTGGGAATGCTGCCGCAGCCTTGCCCCGCGGAAATATTTCTGTCCGTGTGACTCTTGTGCAAACAAGTCACCCTTCAGCTTTTGTTGGCCTAATTGCTCAGCTATGACACGAGGAAGAGGGTGACTTGGCACCCGGATCTAGTACAGCACCCACTCCCGCAGGTTGTGCCCGCTCTCGACGAGGACGTTATCACGGAGCGTAAAGCGCAACGCTATCACTCGAAGGTCGGTCTCCTCGACGAGGACTACATATCGCTCTCCAAAAGGAGAGGGAGTACATACGTCGATTGAATCGAGAGGGCTTCCCGAGACAGGTCTTCGACAACGAACCCCACGGAGCTGGTTGGTGACAAGTGCGACACAGACCAGGGTTCTCCAGGAGTTACAGGTGAACTCGACACTGTTTCTAAAGTGTTGCCTTCTCCCCCGAACGATCGCGGCTGCCAACAAACACGTACATGTTTTCAGGAGCAGGAACCCCCTGTCTAAATGGAACTTTGCACCTCTTTACTCTACTGTAGGGGAGTTCCTATACCCGTGTGAAGTGCTAGGGGAGAAGGTTTGATCGAAACTTGTTTTCAATACAAAATCGGAAGTGTTTAAGGGACTGCTTACGTCTGGCAGGATCAGTGGTCGGAGTTGGATCTGAGTGTGCACGGGGTTTCCCTTGATGCGCTGAATGAGTTCAAGTCGGCGACTACGTCTATGGGCGCGCCCGTTCCCGTAGTTACGGATCGTGCGCACAGATGGGCGATGGTTTAATTTTCGCGATGACCCGTGTGTAGACGCGCTGATTTGGTCAGTTTCTTTGGGAGCGGGGTGGAAGTTTGACCCTGACGCGGTTTGCATGAAAGGGGAGAACTACGTCCGTGAAGGTTTTGAGCACAAGGTTGATGCGCTACACAACAAGGAATTGAAACACAGGCGCGTGGTCCCGATTCTTGAGACATGTGCGGGCGCGACACACGGTGTTGGGGTGGTCGACAAGGACCATTCTAACTTTGAGAAGTTTAGAGTAGTACACAACTACTCCGAAGGCGATGACTTGTTGGTGGAACTCTGCGATGGAAATTCCCGAGCAGAAGTGGCAGTCAGCAAAAGTGCCTTGGCCTTTTTGAGGCCCAGGTACTTCATGATTAAGGTTGACATTAAGAGCGCCTGCAGACACTTGCCGATCGCGCTGCAGTACTTGAAGTACCACTCCTACAAGTGGAACGACCTGGTCGCTGACCTCCGATTCCATTTTGGACATCGGGTTGTCCCGGGTAAATTCCATGTAGTGACAACCGCACTGGTTAGGTTCATGTGAGGGCGACAGTAGGCTTTTTAGATGATTTTTGGTGCGTTTGTGAGACGGAAGCCCAAGCCCAGCAGGCGCTGGTCCTACTCCAGGATATTTTGGAGTTTTTGGGATTAGATGTCGCTTGGGACAAGTGTGAGGGCCCAAGGCAAGATGAAGTCTTCTTAGGGGTTCGCCCGTGTATTAACGGTGATGGGGAAGGCACGGTCTCGCCTAGCCTACCACCAGCCAAGTGTGAGAGATTGCGCCAAACGGCTTTGAAGCTCACCACGGAGGGGTGGTGCGCAAGGAAGGACCTGGAAAGGTTCATGGGGCAGTTGGCGTTTGCCTCACGTCTGGTTAGGGGCTTTTCCCTGTTCAGTGGTTTGGGACACGCCCTTTTGTGTGTCAGGGACAGGTGGTTGAAGATTTCTGAGGGAGCGAAGTCTGATTTCCGCTTTGTGGCAGACAGCCTGGCCTTGTACAATGGGCAACAGGTAGTCTTGTCAAAGAGGGTGGTGAAACCGTCCCACTTTTCGGTGGATGCCCCCACGGGGATGGGGATGGGGAGTTTCCTGAACGGGAACTACTTTGCTGTGAGCTGGTTGGAATTGATGGCCATGCCCCAGGAAGTGTTCTACCCGTTCCGGGACCGGGCGTCCTCCCAAATTAACTACCTTGAACTTTTCTCAGTCTTCTGGGCCCTAGCGCTCTGGGGAGAGGGCCTTCGTGGGCTCACGGTGGTCCTAATCATGGACAACACTCCTACCAAAGGAATGTTGGAGAAGTGGAAATGTACCCCAGACTTCAGGAAACTGCTCAGGAAGATTTTTCAGCCGTGTGTAACCTTTGATATTAGGCTCATTGTAGAATGGGTCCCTTCAAAGGTAAACCAATTTGCGGATGCCTTGAGCAGGAAGGAGATTAAGTTGTTTTTTGAGTTACACAGACAGCGATGACTTGAAGTTGTTTGCTGAGGATTTCTCTCGGTTGGACAAGAGGTTTGGCCCTTTCTCCGTGGATGCGTCTTGTGACGCTTTAGGCGCCAACAAACAAGCATTGGTGTGTTGGACAGTCAGGCAAGACAGCACCACAATGGAGCGCTTGGCCATCCCGAAGCTGGTGTCCGACTCCATGGCGGTTGCTGTGGACGCCCGATGTTAGTTCCAGCTCGAATGGGTGGTCTAGTCTAGTTTTCCTTGCCTGGCAAAGCGCCCTGTGTGAGTGGGGAAGGGGGTACCCGGGACTCTGGGACCAGACAGTCCCAAGGCTTGGGGTCTGCTCTGGCCTGAACTGTGTCATCAGGGGTCATCGGCTCTGCTCGCTCGAGGAAACCACTGACCTTCCACTGCATTCCCCTTTAAACATAATCTTAATATTCCTGACCAGTGCCATGGTCCAGCATGGCAACACGCTTGGAATAATTTGAATCAACCTGAAGATCTAGATTGAACGCCCGGGGGCCAGATGGTCCGCCAATGAGAAAATAATGCACTGCCTCGTTTGGCAGGTGCCCACACTTAAAGCATCCTTAAGCGTATACAGAAATCATCTGATCCTAGAGATTGAGGAAATCCCATTTCTTTGCAATTTTCTTTTGCAAACCTGATGATTAAATTGATAATCCTACCTTGATGTCAGACAACAAAGGGCCGAAGACATGTTTCGACTCAGTGCGGGACTGCTGGTGCTCACACCCAGCCCCTCTGGGCAAGACCTAGTACATACCTGATGCAGGAGGCGTCGGGTGAGGGGTGGGCGATGGTGTCGGAGAAGGCGTCGGGTGAGGGGTGGGGCGATGTTGCCAGAGAAGGCGTTGGGTGAGGGTGGGCGATGGTGTTGGAGAAGGCGTTGGGTGAGGGGTGGGCGATGGTGTCGGAGAAGGCGTTGGGTGAGGGGATGGGCGATGGTGTCGGAGAAGGCGTTGGGTGAGGGGTGGCGATGGTGTCGAGAAGATGCTGAAGCTGAGGGGTGGGTGATGGTGTCGGAGAAGGCGCTGGTGAGGGGTGCGATGGTGTCGGAGAAGATGCTGGTTGAGGGGTGGGTGATGGTGTCGGAGGAAGGCGTTGGGTGAGGGTGGGTGGGCGATGGTGTTGAGAAGGCGTTGGGTGAAGGTGGTGGGCGTGGTGGTGTCGGAGTAGCTGGGCGTTGGGTGAGGGGTGGGCATGGTGTCGGAGGAAGACGCTGGCTGGAGGGGGTGGATGGTGTCGGAGAAGGCGTTGGGTGAGGGGTGGGCGATGGTGTTGGAGAAGGCGTTGGGTGAGGTGGGCGATGGTGTCGGAGAAGGCGTTGGGTGAGGGGTGGGCGGAGGTGCCGGAGAAGACGCTGGTTGAGGGGTGGGTGATGGTGTCGAGAAGGCGTTGGGTGAGGGGTGGGCGATGGTGTTGGAGAAGGCGTTGGGTGAGGGGTGGCCACTGACCAAGTGCCCGACACACAGAACAACCTATTTAGAGTGTTCCCTTCTGATCCCCAGCGGAATATGCAAACAAGATGCGATGCAAGTGTGGTCAATGTATGGGATGTTGCTCTACTGCTTTGAGAGGCTACAAGGACCTTCCAACACCGAAAATTGTGGGAGGTACACTCCAGTTGTCTTGCACTTCATACACCAAGGGCTCTGATGACCCCACATGTATCCCCTCCCGTTGGCCTGAGATGGTCTGGTCAACATTTGCATGCTCTTTACAATAAATGGCCAACTTCGTGGCCTGCCTCGGCAAGACCTCCTCCCTGCTCGCGCTGCGACCACATGCGCAGCACTCAAAGCCTCCGCAGCCCGCGGCCCTCTCTCTCCGTGACCGCACCTGATGAGGTCTTCGTCCCCGTACAAATACCATCTTGGCAGTTGCCCGGGTCGGCATAGCCCAAAGTCAGGCAATCAGCCGCAGCGGTACAGGGGTCGACTTCTGTGTCCACATCTGAGTAGTCGGAAAGTGCGGTCACCACCCACCAAGCCGTCACCGTCTCACAAAGCTCACATTGCACAAATGGCCACTGCACCCAAGCGCCGCCATCCGCCGCCCTCACCGCTCCTGACGATGCCGCTGCCTCGCTAAGCACCCACCGCAGGGACCTCACGCACCCCACATACTCCACTCCCCGCAGTGCCCCTCACTTGTCAGCGCCACCGCCCCCACCAGAAACTTCTCAGCGTGTGCTTCTTCTCTCAGCTGTCAGCTTTGGCATGCGTTTCACTGCAGCTGTCTTGCACCCCATTCACTCGCCTCCCGCAAGCTGATACCTTCCCCACCGCACCCACATGCGCAGCACTCAAAGCCTCCGCAGCCCGCGGCCCTCTCTCGCTATGACCGCACCTGAATCAACCTCGCCTCCTGTGGGCAAATGCGCCGGTGATTCTGTAGGCGTCTCACCTGTCGGAACTGGTGAAGGAGCTGGTGTAGGCGCCCCCCCTGTCGCCTCTCCCCCAACAAGCTTCTCCCTCTCTCACACCAACGCGCTCTCAAATCCACATCCCTACCCTCGCCGCGGGGCTCCCACGGCCCACCCGCTGCCACCGCAACCCCCCTCTCTACGCCCTCCACACCACTCCTGTAGGCAGCGCCTCTTCCCGTGCGCTTCTCAGCGTGTGTGCTTCTTCTCTCAGCTGTCAGCTGTGACATGCGTTTCACCGCAGCTGTCTTGCACCCCATTCACTCGCCTCCCGCAAGCTGATACCTTCCCCGCCGCACCCACATGCGCAGCACTCAAAGCCTCCGCAGCCCGCGGCCCTCTCTCGCCGTGACCGCACCTGATGAGGTCTTCGTCCCCGTACAAATACCATCTTGGCAGTTGCCCGGGTCGTCGTAGCCCAAAGTCAGGCATTCAGCCGCAGCGGTACAGGTGTCCGAGTGCGTGTGTGTATCTGCGGTCACCACCCACCAAGCCGCCACCGTCTCAAAAAGCTCACATTGCACAAATGGCCACTGCACCCAACCGCCGCCATCCGCCGCCCTCACCGCTCCTGACGATGCCGCTGCCTCGCTAAGCACCCACCGCAGGGACTCCACGCACCCCACATACTCCACTCTCACAGTTGTCCCCCAGGCTCCGCCACAATCTCACCCCTCACTTGTCAGCGCCACCGCCCCCACCAGAAACGCCCATGCCACCACAGCACTGCCCAGCCGCTGCCACCACAACCTCCCTCTCTACGCCCTCCACACCACCCCTGGCAGGCAGCGCCTCTTTTCCGTGCGCTTCTCAGCATGTGCTTCTTCTCTCAGCTGTCAGCTCTGACTTGCGTTTCACTGCAGCTGTCTTGCACCCCATTCACTCCCCCCCACATCCCTTTACCTTCCCTGCCGCACCCACCATCAGGTCACCAAATTGTACTACCCAACTGCCTCCAGCAAGCGCCTATCCCTCACTCTACAGACGCTAGCTTACGCGATATATAGCACTGCTTCGTGCGCCGACTCGATAGAACGTGTCGCAAGTTGCCGCCACAGTATGGTATGTGAGCCTCTGGACATAATCGTCTAGCACATGAGCTGGTCGCTGGCAGTACTGCAACCTACCGTCAGCTGGGGTAACCAATGGCAAAACAAATATCAAGATGAGTAAGCTCCAGTTTGAAACCTGCCGCAGAGAAAACAGACGTGACGCAAGATTTTAAATCGCACTCCCAGAACGCAGAGTCCAGAGCCCTATGGCTAAAACTCGTATATGATATGCTATGCGCAACAGCTTGCAGGAGAGGAAAAATGTCAGGTGCACGACTTAGATTCGCACAACGTATACGACTCAAAGTTCTCCAGTGCACAAATGCGTGACAGTGAGCAAAATCAAAGTGAAGACAGCAACACTCCCATAGCATTTTTCACACGGTTGAAAGTTTGAGGCGAGCTCCAGGACGGAGTCGAAGCGCTCTCGGATAGGAAGTGACGCTGCACTCTGACAGGATATAGACCTACACCCAAATGAAACTGCGCGGCGCTCCAGAGGAGGCCTTAGACAACGCAGCACTCGCCGCGAACCAGGCGCGGAGAAACCGCGCACTGCAGGGAAGACGACAGGTTACATGTGCAGCGCGACCAATCACAAAGTATACAGCTGCACAAGCCGTACAATGCGGCGCACGTGCAACGGTGCATACGAGCACAAAACATCCGCACAGATGGGCACCACCACACAGGACTTGAGCAGCTTCCAAATTGTGAAACTTGAAGGCAGTCTCTGAGGCAGCTTCGCGTCTGGAACGTCCCGGTTGACACCTTTGGTAGTGTTTCTAAGCAGATTTGGGCTCGTAAAGTTCAAAGCGCCGCTTCCGGCACTAATTAACTGTAAACCGAAAATATTCGAGGGGCGGCGATTGTGCATGTCAGGAAGATGAATACCAACCTTCTGAGTGACGAGCGCCATCGCAAAATGGTGAAACCAAGTTATAAGGAACCTGTTCGCCATCTTAATTGCACGCACAGATACGAAAGGGGTGAATTCTAGCATCAAAGGAACTCAATGCTTTTCTGCCGGAGAAAGGTGGCATCTCAAATTCTTCTTCAAATTTGGCTAGCATATTCTTTATCGCCCAGCTCATGCTTCGTCGCTGTCTTAGAGAAAATATTGTCAACTTGATGAACTACTTCTTTAAGATTAAGTAAGGTAAAGCAAGTAAGAAAAAGCAAGTAAGCAAGTAAGCAAGAACAACAAACACACCAGGGGTTTCAAGCCTTATGAAGATGAAGACCGAACTCCTAAGTCTGCTGACGTCTGAACTGGTTCTTTTCAAGTGTATCATGCCAAGCCCTAATCGCTATTCGAAATCGCACCCGTAACGTAAGCGAACGTAATAGCCTAACGTAATAGGCTATTCCTAGCACCAAGTCTGAAGTGTTCTGCACGTTCATGCACTCGACACTCGAAAGAAGCATTTATATAGGGGGTACGTGAACGTACAAGTGGGGGAAAATCAATCTCAAATCAGCATACAAAATGTGATGCGGGTAAAGAATAGGTTCTATTCTGTTGACAAAATTTTCTTTTTTCTTTTTTTTCTTTTCTTTGTTGACAAAATTTTAAAAAGCTTAGAAGGAGTGTCATGCATTATGCAAAGCGAGTGTCATGCATTATCTCTATGACGGTCCACCCCCCAGAATTGGTGGGACGACAGGTATGCAGTTGGCGTGCTGTAGCGGCGTGTAGCTCGATGGCCAAGGCAAGATGCATGGTGGGGATGACGAAGGACATCAGCGGGTGGAATGTGGGACTACCGCGCCTTGCCACATGAAGGCTCGGCACACCCCTAATTCTAGTGCGAAAGGTTGTTGATGTAGACTGTGGTAGGTGGGGGCATTGGAGGGGGTGTGGCCCGAGCATGGTTGCGCTGACGGAGCAGGGCGTAGCGAGCGAACCGCTTCGATTCGTGCGGCGCGCGAGGTGTCCCAACACACTAGAAGAGTGGCGAAATAATACTTTTGGGGTGGTTGGCGGGGGGCAGGGTGGGGAGGTTCGAAATGCAGGCCGGCTCTCAGGGTTCGGGTCTTACGCGTACGTGGGTCGCAAGGCTGAAAAAAACCGGACCGTCATAGAGATATGGCCAATGAATCCAAAATCGGTCTCGTGGTGCCATGTGCATCGAAAACAATGTAACACATGCCCTGAAGGGTCACTCGTCCGCTGGGGTGGCTTGGAGCCCCATGGATCCGCCGATTTCGAAGGGGGGCTAGGGCAGGATATCTCTATGACGGTCCACCCCCCAGAATTGGTGGGACGACAGGTAGGGTGCAGTTGGCGTGTCGTAGCGGCGTGTAGCTCGATGGCCAAGGCAAGATGCATGGTGGGGATGACGAAGGACATCAGGTGGGATGTGGGACTACCGCGCCTTGCCACATGAAGGCTCGGCACACCCCTAATTCTAGTGCAAAGGGTTGTTGATGTAGACTGTGGTAGGTGGGGGCATTGGAGGGTGTCAGGGTTATGACCGATGACATAGGTGTCATACATGTCATACGTGTCATACATGTCATACCATGTCATGTCATGTCATGTCATGTCATGTCGTGTCATGTCATATATTATAATGACATGCAGTCGTCAGTACGGTCGACTATGACATGTACAGTCATATCATTTGTCATTCACTCACCTTGAGTGACACCTGTCATCGAAAGGCCAGGTACTGGCATTGAGATGGCAAAGCAAGATGAAGTCTTGAAGAACCGAAGTGTTCGGAGAAGACTCATCTTCGCTTTAAGCATGAACTGAACAAGCATGCGGGTATCACATGGCTTATTCGATCAGCCGATACCGTTGTTCACCCAATGCCTCGGGTTCACAACCCAATTGTGGTAGCACCTATGAGGTGCGGGGCATTGGAGTAATATGAGGTAGCATTGAGCTACAGCAGGACTTCTGGAGAAGCGTCTGCACTCATTACCACACATACGTTGCGCGAGCTGTTAACGTTCAATAATAGCCGCGCCATATATCATATATCATATCGCTTGCTAGCGATCCCTAAGAGTGGTATTCTCTGACTCGTCAAGGCGACGAACGAGGACGCATCAAGTGTGAGTGCAGCAGTAGAGATATTATATTTTGTGTGTGCAGGTTCGCGGATCGCGCATATACAGACCGCGACAGTGAACGCACATACAAGACATATATCGCATGGAAGCGCCTTTCTTTTGTCGCGAGGTGTATTTTTTCTGTCGTGTCGCAAACAGATCCGATTATACTCAACATTATACGACGACGGTTCGCGGCTTTTTCAAAAAAAAATTGCAAGGTCCTGCGTTTCCCTTATAGGAGCGAAACAGGTTTTCCTGGAAAAAGTGACATCGACATACACGATACTACCAGAACTGTCCACCTTGGAGTAAATCCGGCAGATGGGGGGCTACTTACGATTGCCCCCTGATTTTTTTTTTGTGCCCCCTGAAAAATTGCCCCCTGAAAACCATTTTCAGGCCCTGAAAATATTTTTCAGGGCCTGAAAACCATTTTCAGGCCCTGAAAATGGTTTTCAGGGCCTGAAAATCACTTTCAGGGTCTGAACTTGTTTTATACTAGGCTAGTTATACACCTTAGAAAAAACTTCATGGATAATATAATTTTTACACCAATTTTCAGGGCCTGAAAATTGCGAATTCACACTCTTAAGATGCCCCCCTGAACTTTGTTTTCAGGGCCTGAAAATATTATTCACTTTTCGTGTTATATAAAGTTTAGAATTATATTCTCATGTCCTCATCTTGCCCCCTGAAAATGGTTTTCAGGGCCTGAAAATTTTACAGTGTTCCAAGCCCTGAAAATTCACATAAGGCATTTTCAGCGCCTGAAAAACCATTTTCAGGCCC
>LGRX02008212.1:0-16825 GCA_001247695.2 Cymbomonas tetramitiformis | reverse complement strand
GACATGTGACAGTTTTGAGTGTCACAGTGTCAAATCCAGCACACCACCTAGGGTGGTGACCGTAGCTAGTAGCGAAACGAAGCAACAAACTCCCTACTCAACTTCAGGAGGAAATTGTAGCACAACTGGGGGCCTGTACTCTTGGTCAGGGCGGTCCCAGTTCACAGCAAAGATTGTCAGATACTGCTGTTAATTTGCCAAAACCCCAAACACAACTCAAATTCAGAGAGCTCTTCTGCACATCTAGAAAGCTACACTATAGTTAACCTCTAGGCAGGTACGGTGTGATCAATCTCAGCCACTAGAGGTCTTCGGAGCTGGCGGTCCGGCTCGGAGCAGCGTGATTGTGAAGCAGTTGCCGGCCCCCGGGGCCGGTGGTGAATCATTCGTAGAAGAAATTGACGAATCCTCGATCACAGGAGGCTGCACCGCACCGGGGTGCTGCCAAGTGTTGCCCGACGGTGGGGCCTCGTCATCTGAAGACGATGCCGGCGACAGCGGAGGAACGTCCTCAAACAACTCGGCAGGCGGCGGCGGTCCGGGATGCCACGGCACCGGCCATATAGAGGCCCTGCCGTCTCCGCGCCCGCCGGTGGCGACGAGGCGGAATAGCACACGGCATGTCATGAACCACCTCAGTCGGCGAAGCCACCGTAGCCGGGACTGCTGAGGCAGTCCACGTAGCACCACCGACCGGTGGACCCGTGCATGTGCGCGCACCGGCACCACCGACACCGGCAACGGCGTGCGGTGCGGCGGTGGCACAAATTACAAAGAGTGCGAGAACAGGTGTTCCGCTCGGGTAAAACAAACTGGCTAAGCTCCCATAATCAGTCCGGCCGAGTGCTTTTATCATGCATCTCGGAAACCCGGATGATACGAAATAATGACTGACAGTACAGTACTACTGTACTGTCATCCTAGCTACTAGCGGAGTCACGGTTCCGATCAGAGACAGGTCAGGCTAGGGGCTACCAGAGCCCATAATAATAACCCTGAACCTAAAGTCCAACACACCACCCGGAGCTGTGACTGTAGCTAATAGGGCTAGGCAAGCGGAGCAAACTAAACAGATAACAAACAGCTACTTCACTGGAAACAGATATACTTTTAGCTGGGTGCCCGGGGACTTGTCCCGGCACAACCCACCACTGCGGCTAAGGCTAATCACACCTCCAGGATTTGAAATAAGCAGACTCTAGCCACTGTAAAGCTGGTCGGCAGAGCCGAGTTCAGCATACGGATCCCATTCAAGAAAAGCATCCGAAGTCAATTGAGAAGAGAACTTATAAGCATTGACACCACCAGACCCAAGTGGGTCAGGCGGATCCCAAAGTGGAGTGGCAAGACTCTCAAATTGCAGAGCCGCCGAGGTCGATTGAGAAAAGAACGGTTCCACATCCCGCGGCGGCATTGACGAACCAGTAGTAATCACGGACGGGCAAAAGGAATCCAGTAATGCACCACCAGGATGAACCGCACCGTAGCCGTAGGTGGCTCCGGGCTCAACCAGGCCCCTGACACCACCGCCGACCACGAGTGTCGGCATCGCCGCAGCACTGAACAGAAACGTAGCCACCATGAAGAGAGTGAGAGCAAATTCACCGAAGCCAAATGGCCTGGAGCCCCTGGGGACTCCGAACCGCCGAAACGCCGCAGCCGCCGGCGGTGCACCCCCTTCAACTTCAGTCAGGCAGACATCAGGAGGGTAGTTGGAGCCCTCCCCATCGTCATCGGAGTCACACACTTCAACAGGCTCAGGGTCAATGTCAAGCCAGTCAGGGTGGACAGTGTTGAATGTTTTGAATGAATTGTCAGCAGAAGCCATCGGGCCGAGAGCCAGAGAGGCAGACGGCGGCACGAAGGCGGCACTGCCGACCTCATGCAAGCCAATCGTCCTACCATGCACGGGTGCAGAGGCCTTCGGCAGCAGCTGCTTGCTGGCAGCCGGCTCAGCGACACCACCAGCAAGCGGACCGCTGACCTCAGCAAATGCAACACGGCCAATGGAAAGATGCTCAGCAGGTGCAGACTCAGCAGAGGCAGCAACATCCTTGAACTGCTGCAGAGCCGTAGGCCCTGGAGCAAAGGAATGCGCAGACAGTTCACAGATTTCAGGTTGCCCCACGAGAGCACACAAGTGCTCCATGGACCCCTCATCCCCAGCGTCATAGTACCGCTGAAAACGAAGGGCAAGCACGTCGGAGTCATAAGACTCGACGGCTTGGCAGTAGGACGCCGAAATGGACATCGGGTGAGTGTCCTTGTGAGGACACTCACTCAGCCAATGCTTCGACCCAACGGCGCGGCACTTCTCGTGCCTGCACGTTGGGACAAAGGTGCCAGACCGCTTGTCAAAAGCCACCTCCGAAGAGGCGGAATGAGCAAGCGGTTGCACTCCAGGTCGGTGGAAGCCGCGCGGAGCGTGTTTCCCATGAGGTGGCTTGGAGCCACCCTTCTTAAGGGAATCCACGTCCCGCCGCAACTTGACCAACTGAGAACTGAGCCGCTCGATGGCCGAAGCCAGGCCAGTGTCAGTGGTGCAAGATGCTACGGACATGGGGCGCCCTGCAGTGCGCTTGCCCGAGAGCCGCCCGCAGCGGTACTGCTCGCGCACACGCGCCTGCAGGGTGAGCAGACTCACAGCCGCACGCTGGTCAGCTCGAGCAAACGAGTCAACCAACGTGGCGTAAGCCGGTCCAGACAGGGCAGAGAGGAATTGCCTTTTAACAGCGTCTTCGGGCAGCGTCTGCAGACGCTGCGCATCCCGAAGACAACTGTTAAAAAGACGAATGCCGGAGTCAGGGTCACCTTCATCTGAAATTCTCACGTCAAGCAGCTCAGTCAGAGACTCGAACGGAGTCGAATCATCAGCGAGCATACGCACCACCTCGAGGGTGGCACGTTTGCCGTCAGCAGGAACATCGGCCCCAGAAGCCTCCACCCAATTACGGGCAGGAGACCCTGGCGCAGTCAGCAGCAACAGCACAGAATACAACAGCTCATTCGCAACAGTCATGACAGGGACATTGGCAGCAGACAGCTCAAACAGGGGTGCAAGTGCCTGCGACTGCAGCGTGAAAAGCTGCTGAATCTCGGAAACCAGCTGCGAAAAAATGTCCGAAGCCGACGATTCATTGCCATGAAACTTTGCTGTTTTGTCTCCCAGAACTTTAGTGGCTGCTGTCTTTGCGCACTGAACATCGAATGAGTCTTTTCGTAACCGCTGAACGAGCGTCGCAGCCGCAGCCGATTCGTCAGCCGAAGCCAAATGCGGCGTCGTAGGGGTAGCCGAATTCAGTGCCCCAACATCATCGAAAATAGTTGCTAACTTACGCGCCCTCGCGCGTGTACGTGGTCTTGGCGGTGTGTCCATTTTTAAAACGACAGTGAGATGGGGTTGCGGGCTAGCGGTGCGACAGTAATGGACAATCTCGCAGCGGCCATTTCCTGCAGGAGCCTCAGCAAGCAATAACATAATCAAGCAGGTCATGAGCCGAGTGGCTAATCGTGGGAGCGACCCACAAAACGCGGAGTGTCCTGCCCGCTGATCAAACGGAACGTAAAGTATAACCATACTCAGCGACGATACTCTGTCGAATAAATGCCGAAAAAAACTGATCTCCACTTCAAAAGTAGGCCATACCGCGGAGAGAGAACCACTGTCTAAGGGGGCGCCCACCCCATCTCTGTGTCAAAACTTAGCCAATCATGGCAACAGCTTGGCGCTGTGCCATCAGAATTACTAGGGAAGTGGTGACGCGCATAACCTGCGAGAACAGGTGTTCCGCTCGGGCAAAACAAACTGGCTAAGCTCCCATAATCAGTCCGGCCGAGTGCTTTTATCATGCATCTCGGAAACCCGGATAATACGAAGTGATGACTGACAGTACAGTACTACTGTACTGTCATCCTAGCTACTAGCGGAGTCACGGTTCCGATCAGAGACAGGTCAGGCTAGGGGCTATCAGAGCCCATAATAATAACCCTGAACCTAAAGTCCAGCAAAGAGTGCGCACACCAAGGAGGAAGTGAGGGAAGACCTCGCGAACCTCGGAATGCCGTTCCCGCAGCCGTACCGCGGCCGCGGCAGTGCCACCGAGTCACCCTCGTCGTCATCGTCGCCCGTGGCGTAAGTCGCGGGCTTGCAGTCCATCACGCGTTCCGGCCCCTCAACCGCGGAGAGCAAATTCATGCTCGGGGCCGGCTCGTCGGGCACCAATGCAATCCCCGCGCTCTCAATGAAATCGGCGAACGTGCGGGTGACGGGAGGGCAGAAGGGGTTCGGCGGACCGGTCCATTCTTCCCCATACTCAACCGACGCGGGCGGGGAGTGTGCGGGCGGCTCCGACACCACCGGCAAGTCGGCAGTGAAGGTGTTGACGTTGAATGTCGAATCTCCTGCCGCGCGCGCCAACTCGGAGAACTCGGTGACGGCGGACACGAGGGCCTCACCGTCCTCCTCGCAGAACGAGCACGCGGAGAGGTCGGCGAAGATGTCCGGCTTCCCGCCCGCGAGCATGCAAAGGGCGTCGAACTCCCCGGCGTCGTCGTGGTCGATGGCATGCTGAAATTTTGCGGCCAACACCGAGTTCTCGGCCTCCTCAGCGAAAGCGTAGGCCGAGAGCCCGGTCCGGCCCCCGTTCGGGCAGTCCCGATGCCAATGCCGCGCCTTGCCCTTCGCGCACACCTGATTTTGGCAGTACAGCACGGTTGCACCGGTGTCGCGATGGAATGATACCTTCTTGGAGATGGACTGCGACCAATTTCCCCCCTTGGGGAGGGGCGAGGCCGCGAAACGCGTCTTAATGCGGCGGTCCGGCTTGTCCGCGCGAGGAGTAAATCCCCGCGGAGCCGGTCCGGACTCGGCGGTGTCGAGGAATGCGGCCAATTGACGCTTCAAGTCGAGGACCGATCGTCCTCAAGTCCGCGAGCTCATCGGGTCCACCGGGGGATTAGTATCGGTCCACTCCGTCCGTCCGTCCGTCCGTCCGTCCACTGTCCGTCCACTGTGGACGGACGGACGGACAGTGGACCAAACATTCTTAACATTCTAAGATTTCGCAAAATAGGGCTCCCATACTTAAGCCCATACTTAAGGCGGGTAACGCGTCGGTCCGCGTCGACGCCTGCGTTTTCCCATACTTAAGAAAATTTAATTTTTTTCTTAATGCTTAAGGAATGTACACTGACTCCCCCCTCCCCCCCTAACCAGGGACTCAGGGGGTATAACCCAGTCGCATGCGAGTGTCAAACGTGCGTCAGAGAGACGAACCCAACGACAGAGCTTGACAATCGTATACGATTGTCACACGTGAGTCTGGGTGTCGGACCTAGTGCACCTGCTTGACAATCGTATACGATTGTCAAGCAGGTGAGTCTTGGTGTCAGGTGTGCTGCACATAGACATATCGGGGCGTCTAAGGTTCAGGGTTTTAGGATATATGTTGGATATATATATTGGAGGAGTTGTAACCGGAGGTCATTTCATCACACCTGCGTTCGTCACATAGAACCACAACCCGCCCCTTAGACTACCTCACCATTATGCCCAGTATTGGAATATTGCAGTATTGGATATGGCCTTTCGATGCTTTTACGTTTCGCGACTGCCAGTTACAACAAGCCCAATGGGTTCCTGAAGACCGTTTAATTCTCCGCTTGTGGCGGCGAGCGCGGCAACAAGCTGAAGAAGACTGGGAGGACTTCGGGCAACATGCAGTTAATCTCAGGACCTATCACTGGTGGAGTTTTTGGCCGATGTACGTCCACGGCCGTAGATCCAGCGAAAGGTTCGGGGTGAGGCATCTCGTGTACTGGTATGAGGGCGGGTGGATCTACCACCGATACTCAGATTTGGAGTGGCGGGGCTGGCGAAATAGACACCGCTACAGCGAAACTACGCACTGTGCCCTGACAGAGATGGAAAGCGATCTGCTGCAGGAAGATGAAAGGAGATGCGAAGGTTGCGGGCGTATGTTCAGAATCTGCACCCTAACGCGCATAATTGATGCTAGCGCGTGCAATGAGGAGACATATGCTTGGTAGCTAACACTTATGTCACGTGTTAGTACTGAAATAAACCGTATACTTACATGTAGGAAAAACAATAACTTTCACGCCGTGCATACCAAAACTACCCTCTGCACACTTCTGACAATCGTACACGAATGTCAACACCGTGTTGAAAGGAAATCTCTCGAAGTTTACTGCTATATAAGTAATGTTACATGTCTTTTATTCATTTATTTTCGCAGTAAAATACTAGCATCATGAATACTCCTGAGTTCATGGAAGACGCACTTGTTGAGCTTGAACGTATGTATATCGAATACGAAAAATGCAGTGTGTGCCATTCCTGGAATTGGTTCTTATATCGCGAGGAAGTGTTCATCGATCCTGCGCTGATTCCTACACATGACCCCTCTGAGGCTAAATGGAGGTTTATCCGCGAGACTCGGGAAACATGGTATTTTCAACTGTTGGATGCGCATCGGTATCCTGCCACTACTGCGCAATATACATACACTCCCACGCAAGCCAACCCTGGCGCACTTACCCCAAAAACAATGGCGGTTCCCACAGATTTCATTCCGGAGTTGATTAACCAGGGCACAGGCTTTGACCAGGAACCTGATGACGACGGAAAGTGGTGCAATTGCCGTTAGGAAAAAATACCTTGCTCCCATGCCTATTTAAGACGTGTTGTAGCGAGTTTTAATCATTTATTTTCGCGTTCAAAAACTTCCTGAGAAATGGCGCTGACCCGGCAGGTTGAGCGAGTCTTGCTTTGGTTAGATGGTTTTGACGAGGATGAAGATATGATAAATCATGTGAACATTTTCGGTCATACACCTTGCGTAAACTGTAATGCGGAAAACGTATACGCGCATTGCGAAAGGCCTATCATTCAGGGAAATTGGGACTTGGACGCAATCTCTGCAGGATACCGTTATGTACGCCGAACTCGGTTTTTCCTATTCTTTACCTTGATGCATCTCGAACGATTTCCCTCCAGGAACCCTTGGACGGGGAGGTGGGTAACGCCTAGAAATCTGAAAATACCTGTGGACAAGATAAATGCTTTATTGTTACCGGAGCAGCGCGGCGAGAGTATAGAGCAATATTTAGGAGCTTGCAACTGTGCGGCGGATATGACTGACGAGGACTTGGACTTTGGCTTCTAAGAACATGCTAATTGTACCAATGATTTTAAGAAAATAATTGTTAATTGTGCTACCCTGAAATGTATGTTTCGTGGGTGTCCTCGGTTCTAGGGTCGGAGCCCGCCAGTGTCCAATGTACTAGCATTCATGCAGATTTACACGCTAGGTACAGGGTCGGGGTGCTCGAGCAACGCTGCCGCGAGAGCGGCTGGCATCTCGAAACAAGCATCTGGCTCAGCCTCCATAACCGGAGTAGCCGAAATAGCATCCATGCCTAAAGCATCCGCGACATCATTCAAATCCATTTCGTGGTCATCAGGCACATTGGCCTTTTGTTTTTCTATCAGCGCTATGTCACCTGCGAGCACCTCGGAATACCGTGCTCTGGCCATGTTCAACACCTCTGCATCCATGTCGATCGAAAGGACATGCCTTTGCTCCATATACCCCGCCATGGAGGCTGGAGCCGTTCCGCATGGAAATTCCATAACACAAGCATCCATGTTGCTGTACAAGCGCATCAGCTCACGGTAAAGACGGATTGGCTTCTGAACGCTGCGAATATTTTGTCCATCTTCTTTCTTCAGGTACTCCTTAGGTGGCAGCGGTACCTCCTGTTTATAAACAAACAACACACTCGAGTCTGAGTGTCGGACCTAGTGCACCTGCTTGACAATCGTATACGATTGTCACTTGCGAGTCTGCGTGTCTGAGCTAGTGCATCTACTTGACAATTTTGTTTGGCGGAGTTGCATTCATGAGAAGATATGAATGCATACAAGGATTCTTACCATGCTGTTCGTGAACGCGTTCGAAAACTTTCCGACCGTTGTTCGCAGCGGGGCCCACTTCGGTAGCTTATTACTCTTTGAGGGATCTTCCACCAAGTGCAGCAACACATACGGTTGCAAAACGCTGACCGGACCAGCCGCATTATTACCTATGCGTCCTCCGCCTCGATTCCAGTATTGAACCGTCTGGTGGCATGTCCATTGCAGCGGCCATCCTTTGGTCGAAGCGCAGAAGGCATCGATGATTGCTTGCTGCCTCGATATCGCGAAGGTTTTTCCATTAATGGTCACATTACTGCGGGTGGTCGAGTCCGGTAAGAATAGAATCACAATGCCACCATAATCCATAGCCGACATGCAAATACCACCCATGTATGAGTAGAAGTCTGTTGAATAGGTATCCCATACCTCCGAAAACAGCCCAAAAGGACCATCCACAAAGATCAGATCCACTCCATAGCGAGCGTGTTGCAATGTTTTTTCATTGCGCCAACTGACCATGACTTGATTGCTGCGTGGACCCTTATTCCTTTCGGCGCGAGATTCGTTAACCTGTGGAACATTGCTTTCATCAGTCTGCTTTGAAATACATACGCAGGAAATACTTAATACGTTGCAATGTAGATATATGAACAGTTCTAACCTTCATTCCGAATTCCAGCAATCCCTCAGTCAGAAGCTTCGCCAGCAACTCGCGATGGCACTTGTTGAAGTCCACCGGCTGCTGGACTCCCTCGGCAGCATGCAGCTCCTTGTGTTGGATTTTCAGCTCCATGAATTCAATCACCGCGCTCTTCGGCTCCCAATCATGATCGAAAATCTCCGTTTTAACCAGAGCATCCGGCATCCCGCCCTCCCGGCGTGACGCTTTCACACGGAGTTCCAGCCATTCCCAAACGGCCTGTAATACGCATCAGAATCAGTCTTCGAACTCAGAGACAGAGCAGACTCTAAGTCAAGCTAACGCCAGAGCTTGACAATCGTATACGATTGTCACACTTCTTTTTACCAACATTTACCAACTGACCGATCATCCCCATGGCATGATCATCACAAGTGTATAACGGGGTCACCTTCGCACTGAACGCGGCGATCTCGTCATTGATATCTGGCATTTCTTTCGCTTCCATCATCCGCGACGCTGCCAGTACTGCAGGGGCCAGATTAATCTGAGACCCAGCTCCTGCTTGAATCGCCCATAGCAAATGCAGGCAGTTTTCCTCAAACCCCCTTTTCGTATGGGTGATGCCCAACGTCTGCAGAAACCATGCGGGATCGTATACGGGTGCCTCAGTGTAGGCAGGGCCATAAAGCTTCGGAATCGTGAACGTAGCCCCAAAGCGACCGCCATTTCGAATCTCGATGTAGTCATCCGGCAAGGTGTGAATGTAGCACAAGATCATACGCGTGGCTGCATAGCAAACATCACTGTCATTTGGACTTGTAATCCTGCAACTTAAAAAAAAAACTTGTGAGGACTAACTCACCAGCGCAATCCACAAGAGTCTTGTAGGTATGCATGGTATCCTGCGATGGCTTATTCACACTCTTGTCCATAGCCCTTCCTTCCTTGGAATCAACGCGCTTCCATCGTTTTGCTTTAATCATGCTCTTCATGACCTCATCGAAGCGTGCAGTGTAGAATTTGTTGGAAGATTGGATTAACATCCACACCAGAAGCTTGGTTTCCAAATCAGGCTCTCCGTGGACGTTCTGAATAAAAAAATGGTGATGTTTTTGCACGTACGTCATATGCTGCGAATCACGGTACGTTACCCCATTAAAGTCATAGGGTCCCCAAGGGGTGTCAACGTTTAGTTTGAGTATAGTCTCCTGCGTATCCTCATCATCATCATAGACGTCCCTGATAGCCTCTGCGTGTTTATACCAATCTGGGTATTTAGTCCAACCCATCAGCGAGGCAAACTTGGCCTTGGCAGATTCGATGACATCCTTGATGAAACCAAGACGATGACAATACGAGCTGAACTCAGTGCCAGTCAAAAACTTGCCCTTGCAACTGATCCCATATTTCTGGTAGAACTCCTTCCGTTTGTCCACATCGGCCATTAATGCTCCTTCCTTCGCCACTTTCAGAACAAAGAAAAAATATCGTACATCAAACCCTAAGGCTGATAGCGAGGTGCTTATAGCCTCTAGGGTAAGAACAGGCTGCAGTTCTTTCGGATAGTTCTTCAACTCGAGAGCTTCCTTCCGCCATTCGTCTCCCAGTTTTGGATCCAGTAACCGCAAAATCTGCAAGCAAGACACGTTGGACACATGTAAGGGGCGACACGCTTGTCACACGTGGGTGAGAACTGAAGCTTGCGCCAAAGCTTGACAATCGTATACGATTGTCACGCGTGAGTCAGGGGCGAAGCTAGCGCCAAAGCTTGACAATCGTATACGATTGTCACGCGTGGGTGAGAACTGAAGCTAGCGCCAAAGCTTGACAATCGTATACGATTGTCACGCGTGGGTGAGAACTGAAGCTTGACAATCGTATACGATTGTCACGCGTGGGTGAGAACTGAAGCTTGACAATCGTATACGAGTGTCACACGTGGGTGAGGACACATGAGAGAGCGCGGAAGTTTCATACCTTTTGCGCATCCCGCTCGCGCGATTGGAGGAGGGCAACTTTTGCCGATTGATCCCGAAGTTTGGAAATCTCGTTCGAGTAGGCCGCCGCGGTCGTATCCCTCAGATTATTCCGATACCAAGCGTTACTCTTGGCACTAGCTTGCCTTACCGGGAATTGTGTAAAATGCGCCAGTTGGTCTTCCGAGGCGTCGGCAACATTCAACAGCAAAATCCATTTATCGTGTTCGTGAGAGTCAACAAGACTTTCTGTTTGGTCGGTGTTCGTCAGTGTCCCGATAAGGCTCTGCGCAAACCGAAACTTGTAAAAAATTCATTCATGTACATACGGTATTTTATTGAAACAATGAAACAAACGATATCATACAAGGATCGCTTACCAAAACACAAAGAGGTGTTTCTTTCTTCAGAATTGTAATCGTTGTGGCCAACCCCTCCAGAGAGGACCTATTACTGGTCCCGGTACCGCTCCAGAATGCTTTACGTTTCCTTGCGTCCAGGACAAGGTCAAGCCAGGCGTCATAGCGATGCTGGCCATCCACCACGACAAGCTGCATTCGCATGAACTTGTTTTTCACCCACCTCTTGTAGTCGTCAGGATCATTATCGAATAGGTTGAGATAGTCGGTCTCCAGATTGTGCACCATGGTGTTGAAATTGCTTACTTCCTCAGGAGCCTCCGCATCCGCCGCTGCAAGCAACCGAAATGAACTTAGGTCTGACAATCGTATACGATTGTCAAGCTTTGTAGGAAAGTCCCGAACCCTTGCATAATACTAGTGCTGACAAGCAATGCCTCACCGGGATAAAACTTGGACATGAGCATTTGCCTATACTCTTCGTCCGTGTAATAGTGTCCAGTCCACCACACGATGACATGTGATTTGTCCACCTCCCATCGCTCCATGATGACCTTCTTCTGCTTCTCTATTCCCTCTTCTGAAGTCGCGCGGGTAAACGAAAGTCGGTTTGAGTCGCCCTGAACATCAGCAGGATGTACCAGCAAGCCAAGAGGGGCAACTACTGGAAGCTTTTTGTCTTCTCGAGTAATAAGCTGGGGACGAAAAGTCCATTCTGAGATCACTTTTTTGATATTCAGCGGTCCTGGGAATATGTAGTCTTGCCTGTTGTCGTCATCAGTGGTCCCAGATATCGCTGCCTTACCCTTCGGGTCACGAGCACGCTTTGGCGGTGGTGCACTCCCCGAGGTCTCGGGTGCAAGAGCTGACGCTGCCTCTGGCCCTGCCTCTGGCGGTGCATCTGCATCAGCTTTTCTCTTACCTAGCAATCTTTTAAGAGTGACAGCAGCTTTAGGTGCGTCCCGATTCTTCAGTAATGCAACAGCTGTATCAACTATCTCCTTATTATCTCCACCTTCCACAACGGCCCCAATTCTACTCTCGAGGTCTTTCTTCTCCTTCTTATTAGTTGTAGCGGCATACTCGAGCATTAGCGCAACGACTTGCTCAGCTGGTTGCTTAGCTGGTTCCTGAGCTGGTTTCGGTTTACCAACTGTAATAGTCAGCTTTGGCGATTTAGCTGTAGGTTGAGGATCACTTGCGACTGGAGTGGCATCTTCACTTGCGACTGGAGTGACAGCTCCTGCGGTACCTGGAGCAACACCAGCGGCGGGTAACTCATTTGAACCACCATCACCGGATGCCAAAGATCCGCTCTGAGAGGCCTGTGCACCTCCGGAGGCCATACGCTGTAAATCTCTAATTGTGCCTCCGAATTTCTTTCGAGCGGTTTGTTTTGTACGAGCCATGCAATAATGAAAAAATGACACCCCGACATGCATTTATAGGGCTGCAGGTACGCACCTCCCTCACGCCCGGCAGCCACAGCCTGTGCCTTAGCTGTGGGCTTTCTGACTCTTGTTAATCTCCCTGTAGACATCTGTAAAATTATGAAGTATTTTAATATTTTCCTAGTATATATAGATAAAAAAATCTATAAATATATCTACCACAATACTCACGTGTGACAATCGTATACGATTGTCAAGCTTCGACCGTACGGTTAATCATATTCAGATGTGCACGAGTAGTGACAAACTCTTCGCGAATATCCAGGCAGGGTTATACGAAATGCAATAGGATACACGATCTCGGCGCTAAGTTCGGCTCTCTCTCTCACGTGTGACAACTGCCGTACGGTTAATCATATTCGAATGTGGACGAGGGTGCTAACACATGCAATGGTATACAAAATGTTTTGAATAACGTATATGAAAATGCATACACTGTAAAATATATAAGATGCCATCACAGATTTACGTTTGTATTCTATCTAAGCAACTAGAGATCGAAGTTGTCCGGAATTCCAGGATAATACGACAGTATTTTGCGCACTTCTGAGGATAGCAGCGATGGCTCGTGAAGGTATCCCACACTTGTAATGATCGGAATTTCGAATATCTCGGAGTACAGCCAAAGGAAATGCTTGCATGGAGCAGGTCGGGTCCTCGCCATTTCTCGAAAACACGGACACGAACAACGGTATTCTCGTCCAAACTCCAAGAGGTATTCACGGCCATCGGAATCAGGGTGAGAAACTCGGAAGTTATAGACGGTTGCACCACCAGGAACACATTTCCGGATTTGAGTCAGTGCAAGGTTATCGGTCTTAACCATGCTGTGGAGCGCGGTATAGGAATTCGCTATCTTCTTCGTCAAGAAACCCTTGCCACTCGCTTTCACCTTAACACCGTTGCGAAGTCTCTCCTCCACGTCCATCTCCGAATTCTCCGATCTCACCAGATGTCCTCGAGCCTCTCCTGGGGTCACATCCTCATGGGCAACGCAAACACCAAGAGAACAGAGACGAGTCTCCTCACTTTCCAGGATCTTTGTGTCCGGTGCAACAAGAAGTTTGGGTACACGGTTCGCCCCCCCCTCGGGCAGTCCAGGCATCGAAACGTGACAACAATACCATGGGTTTTGAACACATTTCCACGAGCAGAATATAATCCTCCGGATCGGGGGAGTGGTCCTCACTTCGCGAACTTGACCCTTTTGAAGAGTTAAGCTTTTTGCTGGAAAATAATAGGTCAAGCTTCCGGTGTACCCAATAGTCAGCTGCCCTTTCGCGATTGGGATGTCGTGACGAGAACCATTAGACTTCCGTCCATAGCATTTACCGTTAGTGCCTGCCCGCGTGACGTGAAGCAGGGAAGGTTGGAAGTCCCCACCAGCTTCCGGGTAAACGCGAACTAAAGTACGCTCCGGACGTGCCGCAGAGGTAGGTCTTGCCGCCGAGGTAGGTCTTGCCACCGAGGTAGGTCTTGCCGCAGAGGCAGGTGGCACCGCCGAGGCAGTGCGCGTCTTCTTGGAGGCGACGCCTTCCGAGGGAACTTCCGCAGGGCGTTTGCGCGAAACCCCCCCATGGTTCACCTTATCTGGACGATGGGTGTCCGTTGCGGGGATGCCCCTCTGTGGAAGCCATCCTGTCGCGCCAGCACGAACTGTTTGCATTAATTCGCGACCATCTGCAAACTCTGCCTGAGTAAGGACGCCTTTAACCCACTTATCCTCCAATGAACGAATACGACCTTGCACGCACAACAAGTGCTTTGATGAGTTCTGCCGGTTCATCGCCAGGCAAATTTGTCGAATCTGCATAAGGCTATCGAATTCCACCGACTCCAACAAGGTGGAGTAGTATGCCCCCCACGATCTCCACTTCGCGTGCATGCTTTCCGCAAGGCATACAAGCGGTCGTTGGATTTCGGCGGTCATATCTTCGGTTTGTTCCTTGAATTGCGACAGAATGTGCTGCGCGTGCCGTATTTGGAAAACGAAGTACGCATTCAATTTTGGCTGATTCGACCTGCCACATTTCTCAGCATACCAGGCGAAGATGGCAGTTTCACAGGACACCTTGGCCTCGGGAGTAGAGTAAATCCATCGCTGTAACAGGTCTTTGTGCACGGCATGGAGATCTGATGGAATAAGAGATTCGATCTTATGTAAGTTCTGCCCCCAATGGAACGTGCACTCCAGATTGTTACGGTCATCTTGGTCTGGCCAAACTTTCTTGATTGCTGCCCAGTTAGCACCTGTGCCCCAAATATTAATCAGTTCTTGAAAACCAAGCATATCATGCGTAGGTTTACACGGTGCTGACAATCGTATACGATTGTCAGAACGATATAAAGTGCAAACTCACACAAAAAACTATGATTTTTGACTTGCCCTGTATTTCATGCGTAGGTGACATTCGTATTCGAATGTCAACGGTTCTGACAATAGTATACGATTGTCAGAACCGTGTAACTTACAAACTCTCCCATTGAAAATTATGATCTTTAACTTACCTGCTGCATCTCCCATGAAGCCGTAGAATAATACTTCCTCACGCGGGTGTTCGGCTGCTACCGTCTTCTTCACCAATGTCCAAAACAGTACCTGAGTTTCGGTACAGTCTTTGGGTACGTTCATGGTGGCAATAGTGAGCAGAGCGTTGGCCTCTATGGAGAACACGTGCGCCCCCATCGTCACCCAATCCCCAGAAACCTTGCGATGTACGAACTCCAAGTGGACGTACGCTGAGCGGAGGTAGTCGTCGCTACTTTTCGGGTGCATGCGACGCACGAGATCGACACCTCCATCCACTCCGACACTGGACATAACGAACGTGTGAGCAAAACTGTCGATGTTCCCCTCGTCCGCGAAAGATTGCAGTAGGCCCTTACCGTGCTTAGCAGCCCATTGGGAAACGGCTTGCATGCCCTCATCCTGTCGACGGCCTCGCACGAGATTCTGGTCCACTGCCTTATCAATCACTTTCATTTTCCTCGCGATGTCTGGTAGCTGGCTAGGGTCAAAAGAAGAATCTTTTGGAAAGACGGTTTCCGAGAGTAAAGTCCTTTTCACCTGGCACACGTTTCGAACTCCACCGGTGTTTAGAACCTCCTCAGCCCTAGTCTTAGCTGCTTTTAGCTCACCCACGCTGGGGTTGTCGGTGGACAACACGGAATGGTTGTGTCCAAGGGAGCTAGTAGACAGCTGGAGGATGTTCCAATCGGAGTCTTCTTGGATGGTTACTTCAAACGGACAATTGCCGGAATGAGTAGGCGCAGCGTTGCAAAGGGCGCACGCCAGATTGCGGTTCTTAAAGGTACCGGTGAATTGGAAACGGTTACGATCACCCGTTGTACGAAACACTACACATGCATCGTTCTCGCAGGATAAAGCCCCACCACATCGAGTAGTTCTAGTAAGACGGCCTCTGATACGCCTTTTGTTCCCAGAACGCATCCAGGTCTGCGGATCGTATTTTAAGAAATCTCTCCAAGGAGAGAAATGTCCAGAACGTGGCTTGTAAACTACCCCCGGAAGGAGAGGTACTGGCAGTTCATCGACAAGCTCGCCAGGCTGACCTGGCGCTATGTCTTGGGACAAATCAACATGCTGAGAAAAATCTATCGGAATAGCTGGTCCGGCATAGGCAGTATTTTCCGATTTGACCTTATGCTTGAGCTTTGGTTCTTGTACAGCGCTAGAGGATTTCATAGATTCATACGAGTCCTTAGGAGGTGGAGGCGATTCGGTTAAGTCACAAACTAAATATTCTTGCTTTACTTCAGGGCGAGGCGTCTTAGGAGGCGGAGAAGCTGATGCTTGGGAAGATTCGTGTGTGGCAGTGTCGACATTCGCACAACCGGTTTTCACGTCACTAGATCCGGGGGTTGAACTGACACCACCGATCACAAGTACGTCAGCTCCGTCAGGGAACACGGTACCGAGTTCGACAGGTTGCACGTCTTCTGCGCTGCGCAGGTGAAGAAGCATCGGGGTGTCGGTAAGGGTTGGAAACAAGGCCTGTAGTAACGGAAGAGATATTGGCACGGTATGCGGGACATCCAAAGCATGATTACCGTATCGCAGGGAAGCCGGCATGGTTTCCTAAAGTACCATGAAAAATGAATTATTTTATGAAAATAATACCCTATATAGACATGATAAAAATATGAAAAAAAATAAGAAACACGTTAGACAATCGTATACGATTGTCAAGCTCTGTGGTTAGGTTCGTCTCTCTGACGCACGTTTGCCACTCGCAGACGACTGGGTTATACCCCCTGAGACCCTGGTTAGGGGGGGAGGGGGGAGTTAGTGTATATTCCTTAATACTTAAGAAAAAATTTAATTTTTCTTAAGTATGGGAAAACGTAGGCGTCGACGCGGGCCGACGCGTTACACTCCTTAAGTATGGGCTTAAGTATGGGCGCCCTAATTTGCGAAATGTTAGAATGTTAAGAAT